>BPLR01006177.1:0-69719 GCA_021605095.1 Caerostris extrusa
GAATTAGAACCTTAAAATTGTAATGAGTAGAAGTACACAACAATCAACTCCATTTGAATAAAATATTCTGGTTCTTTTCTTGTTCCAGTAGCAAGAACTTGTCTTCCAATATCTTCTCAAAACCTCTCACAGGTCTTGGATTCAAGATTCATGAGCAACAATCTAACTGAAGCTGCATTTTTGCTCGCTCTAATTCAGACTGTAAAAAAAAAAAATCAAATCAAACATTTCTCTACTAATTTTAATCTTAATATGTTAAAACATTTCATATTTTTAAAAATTTTTATAGAATTAAGTATTTGAAAATATAAACAACTTGCTTATAAAAACATATACATTTATAAATATTTGCCAATTGAACAAAAATTACAAAAGACCAATCTAGTGATTTTGCTCTAAAATTCAATCAAAGTCTACAGTATAAAAAAAGAAATTATTGAATATTACTATTTTCCTTATAAAACTTCAATATGCATTTTTTAATGATTAAATGCACATTTTCAAATTTATTTTTAAACAGCAAGATAAAAATTTGAAGTACACTTCACATGCTATATTATTCATGTGTTTCAGCTTGAATTCATTTGGCTACTGTACTGTTAGCCAAATCTTCAAATAAATATACAGATAAACATATGCTGTGCCCAACAGAGCCAAGCCTTTTAATCTTTAGAGAAATAACTGATTTAATGAAATACAATATTTTTCACTAAAAATATGCATCAAACAATCTGTATATCAACTTCACAATCTCATGCAATTAATGATAAAACTACTTTAATACAATATTTAAGATACAAAATCAAATCTGAATTTCAACTCTCTGCATGAGTAATCTCCTGATACAAAGATAGAAAATTTTGTGCAAACACCTACATTTGATGAAAGTACCTTCAGGATTAAGAAAATAAAATCTGAAGAGTAATTCTTCAAGCTTTTATTCCCATTTTTCTGTTCTTCAAATATGAATTTAAATTATTACTTTTCAGCTATATATGGATAAACAAATACTAAACTTAATATAAAAGAAGAAAAATATTAATTCATACAAATCTAAAGACTATCAATGAAATTAATAATTTTAATCAAATAAGTAAAAATCCAAATACATTTTTTAAAACTTTTATGCTATATATAGATATATATTGCTGAATTATGAAATATTAGATTAATATTAAAAATCAGTAAAAATTAATCCTGACAATTTAATGTTAAATATTGATTACTAACATTTATTAATACTCATCATCTAAATTTTAAATAGATTTTTAATACTAATAATGGCTGTTTATACAGTATATTATATAAATAATTATAAAAATTTTAAAGTCAAATTAAATTGCATTAAGAAATATTTTAAAAACTTTTTACTTTTTCATAAACCAATCTTTTAAAAAAAATGTTTAAATATAAAAACTTCTATTGCAATCATACTTTTAATTTGTAATCATATATTTACCTTTAATCAAAGTGTTTTTAACTGAGATAATTTATATATCGAATGCTTTTAAATTATAATGAGTAATCAATCTTAAAGTCTACATATTTGTAAAAAAGTTTACAATTTTTTTAAAAACAAAAGATTTTTAAACTGGAAGAGCTAATGTTGAGGAAGATGACAAAAGACAAACTTACTTGAGATGGATGAGAACTAGCATGAATGCAAAAAATACCACTATCTGAATAAGAATGATAAATGTTGCACTGTACATCCGACTGATATCTAGAACATTAACAAAAATTGTTTTTTAATAAGAAAAGATCAGTGCAAAAAAATGATTTATTCTATAAAATTCAAACATCATTTAAAGAAAATACATTTTTATTTCTCCATAAGCAGGTAGTATATGAGAAGTTGTAATAGTACTATTTTTTTTTTTCATACACGGTATAGGTATTAGCTTTCATCAGAAACAAAATTCATAAGAGGACAAGCACATTGCCTTCACAATTCTCTTCTTATATGCAGAATAAATTATCATGATCAATAGAATTATTTTAAAAAATGGGTTTCTTCATAGTTCTACTGTTATTCTTCATATTTACTACAAAAAGAATTCTTATATATATTTTAAATCTTTAATCACTACATTTGACACAAAATAATAAATAAGAATATAGTGAAACTTTTAGCATTTCTGCAATGCATTAGTAAAAACATTTTAAGTAAAATCAACAAACCGAAAAGACAATTTTATGGGTACCTTTATGAGGTTAAATTTAAAAAAGTACCATATTTAAAGAAAATCTATTTTATGCTTTTTTTTTCTTTGAAAGTTACATTAACATCAACCAATAAAAATTTATAACTTTAACTATAATAATTCTATCAATCAGAAAGAAAAAGTAAAAGAAAAGGTACATTTAAATTTAATTTCAAAATTAAGCACAACTTTTTAAATTTGTCTAATATTTCAATATTTTCTAAATAAAGTTAATCAATAAGGAAAAAAATAAATAAAAAATAAATAAATAAAAACCACCAGCAGCTTTTATTTATAAATTTTCTTTTAAAAATCAATTTCAGAAATTCTAGTTAAAAAAAAAAATTTATTTGTAACTAAACAGTCTAATCAAATTGGGAGATTATATTTACTAAGTATTAATTTAAACAAACTTATATGAATACAACATACATATTATGCATATGATCAATTTAAATTTCGATAAATTTATTGATTTAAACCTGCAATATTTGATAATATTTATATGTAAATTACCAAAGAAAAAGTATGTAAACAACTTTATTGTATCTAATAATCATTATTAGAATAGAATATTTATAATAAATTAAACATTTTTGCAAAAATTTTTCATTTTTTAACAGTAATTTGTTTGAAAATATTTTTACGATATTTATAATTCCTAATGCATACATATATAAAAATAATTTTTTAAAATTTTTCATTATTATAACAACCTGTTTAAGACATTTGTATAGAGTCGTGTATACATTCCTTTTCCAGGTCCACCAGCAGAAAAAGATCCACCACCACCCATCATAGTATTTAAGACACAAAAAGGAATAAATTCAGAATGTTGATGTGAACAACTCTCAAGAGCCAATACAAAATGTGCTAATTCAGGCATGGGTGTCGGCCCAAAACTAATGCTGGCCATGTCTTTTTCCATCTGAAAATGTTTATATGTATACTTTAAGTAACATAATTATTGATATTAATTTAAAAAAATAAATTTTTGTAAGTTCTAAAACTATAATAAATTTTAATAATAGAGTATTATTTTGAATGCAAAGGAATAAGTTGTTTCTCTCTTCTTATTCTTTTGGTACCAACCAAGTAATTCTAATTTTTTAAAATTTCTTTTACTTTCCTTTGGACAATTTAAAGACATTTTTGACAATTTTCTTTTTAAATATTAATTCCTTTGACACCAGTGAAAAGACAAAACACTTTCTTACTTCTTCAAATTTAAAAAAAATTAAATCTAAGGAGGTTACAAAAACAAAACAATCACAGATTTTTCAATATATTACCTTAACTAAACCTCCTGTATACTGTGACAATGAATTATCAACAGGGGGACTTGTTTCTAAAGCTAATTTTTCCATCTCCCATATAGGTGGTTTTCCAACAAAAATATCTGCCAAAAGACACAATTTGAATATTACATTTAATAAAGAAATTGAATAAATCTCATACTAAATTTGATGCATAAAACATAGAAAAGGAAAACTGTCAGATAATTAAGAAAATAAATACAATAAATTTTTAATATGATAAAAAAAATTTCATTTCTTTCTAATTAATCAGTAGTAACAAAAAAAAGGAAATAATAATAATGGAAATTTTTGTATAGAATTATTATTTTAACATACTTTTCACATGCTTCCATTAATGCTTCATGCTCAATACCCACACCAGCAACAACCATTCTTGAAGGCGTAAATGATTTTTTAAATAAGTATATAAAATTTTCTGATCTATTTTTAAAACATTTTCAGGGGGACAAAATCTAGGTAGACCTAGTGTATTATTGCTATATGCAGCCTATAAATAAAGAATTATAACATTAGAAATAAAAATTACTTATTTAAAATAATTAATATAATTAAATGACAAATTGTAGTTGCATGATAAAAGAATGATAATCTGAGACGTTACTTTATGAATTAATTCCATCATAAGTGATTCTTGTTCATGCCTCATTTCAATGTCTTCCAATTCAAATTGGATTGTTTGGCGTGCTTTATCAATCTAAAAGAATATAGTCTTTTATCAAAATCATTCAGATAACTTTTGAAAGTTATCAACACAAATATATGTGCATATATAAAAGAATAGCTTATAATAACAATTTATTAATTTTCAATTGAAATACATTCTCAGTATTGTTTATGAACAAAACAAGCAATGGCTTTCTTTATGTGCTATTTATTTAAAAGTGAAAATATTGCTGCAACTATAAAATGAATAAATTCATTTGTTCTATTTAAATGTTCTAACTAACATGATAAAATACTGAACAGGATGCATTATATTTACAAAGTTTATAGTATAAAAAAATCAAATGTCAGTTGTCTTACTTCAAAATTCAATTAAAATGTTGAAAACAAACTTTAAAAAATATTAAATAAATCACAAGTATATGAATTAACATTTACATAAAGTTGAATGTTTCATATAGCACCTAAGTAATCAAGTTTGGTTCTTCAACTAAGCAATAATTCAATACATAATGCCAGCAGATAAGCAATCCAGCGTTCTTAACTGCCTTAGTTGAAGAATATTTTTAAACAGGTTAAAGTTAGATTTTAATTGGGCTTTTTCTTTTAAGAAAAACCCATTTTAAGTTAAAAAATATGCTTAATTTAGAAAACCCTATGTATTAAAACTGATTAATGAATTATCTTATTTAGGATGAACCAATGAATCTATGAAGACTAAATTACTTTTTATTTGTTCATAATTAAAAAAAAAAAATTTTAGAATTTATATTCAGTATGTTTTAATATGTTCTAACATCTATTTCATTAATTGAATTTAAATATAATATATTCAAACTAAATCAGCATTTAATTATAAAATGTAAAAACTTGCACTTTTTTACTTTTTTTGAGAATAACTATTAAATTAATAGTTTACTGGAAATACTAGTTTATTAGTAATCTGAAATTTAATTTACACAATATTAGCTAGTAAAAAAAAAAAACCCAGCATATTTTATAGTAGGGTTTAATATATTTTACCATTTACCTCACACAATCTAATATTGAGAATATAAAAACAGTTAATAAAAATACACCAATATATGCCTAGTTCAGAAAAACACTAAGTTAAACTCTTCAAGAAATTTTTGATACTATACAAAATATTTAATTTCAATAACAGCTATTTTATGGAATTCATTCTGAATATTGAATGAAATATGCAGTATGGCAGATATATGAATGAAATATGTAGCATACAGCTATAATATAATTCACCTCTTCATTTGTAAGTCGTGGTCTTAACACTGCTTCAGAAAGAAGATTGATTACAGGATCCAAGCTTTTAGAGTTTGCAGAAGCTGCATATATAAGAGTATCTCTGAAAATGGATATAATAGGTAATAATTTATTACAAAAATTTAAATGAAATTATTATGAGTGATTACAAAATTATTCAAAAAATTACATGCAATTGTTAATTGTGATTATTACAATTTATATATATCTATAATGTAACACCACTATCTCTTCTTAATTCTAAAATATGTATTATTTATCAGATAAAATAACATGTACTAATTTTTAAGATATCAATTTCTGAGCAGGAATAACAAATCACACTGCGAAATTCAAACTTTGATTATTTGTTAAAAGTAATAAAAGTTTTTGAATTAATTATGTCATACTGAAACATTTAATACATGAAAGTATATTTAGATAAGAATAGGGCAGAATTAGAATCTCTTAATAAATTCATCTCAAGTCTTACCTGTTTCTTTTGACAATCACAAATGCCACCATGTTTTTCTAATTCTTGAAGGATAGCATTTTTATCAGCAAATTCAATTGTTGACTAAAAAGGGAAAAATTTACAATGATTTCTTGCAATATATGGACTTTATACAGCTTTTCATGTGTTTATTCTACATAATATATTACAATTACATGACAAAACAAAATAATAAATTACATAATTGAAACAATCATTCAAACATCTAATAATTCTTTACTTTATAACAAGAAGTTCAGTTTAAATATTTTAGAGCTAGTAAGACCAATCAAAGAATGAGAAGTGAAATGGTTCTTTTCCTTATATTTGTAAGCGTATATAAATACAATGCTTATTCTGCATCATTTAACATTATCTTTAAAAAATTAGTACTTTAAATTTAACTAGTGATATTCAATTTACATTAAAATCAGTGGTTTATTATAATTTTTACATATCATTTTTATAGTCCTTTATTTATCAGTTGAAAAAGAACGTTGGTTCACTGTTAAATGTCACTCTTTTGGCCAGCCAGTACCCTGGGTTACTGAATACAAGTACCTGGGGTTAATTTTTGACTCTAAATTAACCTACAATACAAACTTTACCAAAGTAGTTGCCAAAGCAATTGCTGCTAGCGTTAAGCTAAAAAGCCTAATTTCTCGTAAGAGCAAGCTAGCGATCAGGCACAAGGTTTTGCTCTACAAATCAATCCTTCGACCAATTCTCTTATATGGATGTCCTATTTGGGCGTCCTCCTCAATCGCAAATCTTAAGAAGCTCAAAGTTTTTCAAAATAAACAGATAGCTATGATAGTAAACGCCACATGGTTTGTTAGAAGGAAACAACTCCACAGAGACCGAGATATAGATCCTATTATGGACTATATTTTCAAAATTTCGAAGTCCTTTCATTCAAAATGCCCTCAGATCCGTAATGAAGCGATCAGGCAAATACCTGTATGCCATCCAGGTATGGCTAGCTCCAGGAAGAGACCTAGAGCTATCTATGATACGCACTGGGAATCTTTCCCGGCATTGAAAAGGTGTTGTGGAATTTATTCTGCAACGTCCGATTTTACCACTGTGGCTGTTGTCTAGTTACTACGATCACTTCAAGCGAATCTGAGCTGCTATTTTTGGCATTTAAATCTTAACTTATTTATTTGCTACGATGTGCAACTTAAATTAGAACATGGCTATTTGACTTTTTTTTTTTTTTTAAATTTTAATGGTTCACTTTCATTTAATAACTTTTAATTGTTTATTTGTTTGTATACTTTAAAATAATTCCACTTAATTATCTTAACAGCTTTGCTATATATCTTAATTACTAATAATCTTGTTATATTGTTTACATTTAACTTTTTGATCCTTTTATCTTTGTTTTAAGTCTTAATTATTAATTTTATTAACTGTAAATTTTAAATCTTAACAATAGTAAATCATAACTGCTCGCTTTTTCGTCTAACTAGTGTAATTTTAATACCTATTTTGTAAATAAAAAATGTATTTTCCTAACTTTGGTTAGGTTTTTGAAACTGTGTTCAAAGACTGATGGCGTCATCTGTCGGCGAGCCAGTCATCTAATCTTTATTTGACATGTAAACAAGTTGTGTTTGCAACTTGTATGTCGCACTATATCTATTTTTGCTTAATCTTAATTTCTTTATTTTTATTTTATTTTATCTTAAACTTTGTTTAACTTTAACCTTTTTTTTGAGGCATCGTCAACGGACTCCTGATTGTACCGATAGCTTTAGCTTTTCGATCTCCTGCTTTAATTGTTCTCAAGCAGGAGGTGTTTTTTCTTAACTTTTAATTTCTTTATTTATTTTATTCATTTACATTCATTAAATTTAAGCAACTTCATTTTTGTGCTAATGTGTTAACTAAATTAAGATGTGGAGGTATTGTGGTTCTTAAACCCCCTAGGAACTCCGTACTGCACGCCCGTTGCCCAAAATAACTTACATTGAAAGCTAATTTTTCTAAAAAGTGTGATATTCCACCAGGGTAGGCTACTTCATATCTTGAACCAGAATCAATGGCAACTGCAAAAAATGAAAACATGAATGTATTTAAACGAATTAGTAATCACATAAAATTTTTAGTTTATAATTAAATTTTAAAAAATAATTCTAATTTCTTACCTCCAACAGTACATGATTGGCCAAATTTATTTTGAGATGCAACACGGAGACCATTAGATAAGGTATTAACCTTAGTTTCATGATTGAAATTTTTACTAGAAGTATAAATAGGCTGAGGGAAAGATGGCAATGGTTCTGAAAGACATGTTTTCCAAGATGAATACTTTAAAGAGTTCTGAATTGCATATCTTTTGATGCATGCACTTGAGATATCTCTGTCAGGAAATATAATAAATGTTAACATTATAATAAAATATATAATAATAAACATTAGAAGAAAAATAATGATCGTATTTATGTACTTGAAACACTTCGAATATTGCAACTGTATGTTCAAATTAATGAAAAAAATCTAAGGAATATTTTCAAAAACTCATTTAAAAGTTGAGACAGTACTTTTTCATTATAACTGAATCTGACCATTTTGGAGATTTAAATTAGGAATATTCTGAATTGCTAAAATGATGATATAATCTAGTCCCAACATTTTTTGCTAACAGACACTTTTTATACATTTATATCTGTAAATAATTTGTAGCATTATTTGTTCTTAGTTCATTCAAAAATATCAGAAGAAACATTACAATACTGAATTGAAATAGATGTTTGGCAAGTATTGTAAAAATTTGAGATTCACCACCAAAAGAGGATAACTCAGTATTATTATTTTAAGAGAAAAATATCTCACCCTTTTAACATTTTTTGTAAAAATAAATTAAGTATCTTAAATTTGACAAAACTGGATGTTGGAGAGCAACTATCAGAAGAAGAAAAGATTTTACAGAAATCTGGAAGCTAATTGAAAGGTGGTAAAATATCATCTGCTGCAATTTTGTGATTTATTTATGATTAGTGTAAAGAATCAACATCTATATTTCCTTTCTATTCAACAATAACTCATAGCCATGGCAAGCATCAATATTCAGTAATAATGAACAATAAAATAAAAAGTTTGATTTTTAAAAAAATTCTTACTTAAATTTTACTTTTTGATATAGGAAATTAATAGAAATATAGCTTAAATTATTTTTCTACTTCAACTCTTGATTTTGGTTAAGAGATATTATAATTAAATAAAAAATTTTCACTGTTTTGTTTTTGAAATAATAAAATTGATTGAATATTTAAACTAACTAACTTAATATTATAAATATCAATGAATATAACAGTTGTGTGATAATCAGTTTAGCAGAATAATAGAAACTTTGAATATTAATAATAAACTGCTTCAGAATGAATGACTAATATAAAAAAACGAAATGCTTTTATTTCATAACTACTTTTATAAGTAAATAAGTAGATATTTTTATAAGTAGACCTCGCTCTGTCTTGCTGCTATGCTCATCGTAAAAAACATGGTCTGCACTCATTGTACTTGCACACTCATGGTCTACACTCATTGTACATGCTAAGTAGTTGGAACAGTAATTAAATAATAAAAATCCCTTTTCTTTTCCATACAAAACTTAATTGCTTTATTCACACCCCAATCATGAAAATAAAAATAATTCAAAGAACTTTTTATTCACTCTGTCAGCTGATAGTAATGCATACTGTCCCTATTCGCCTGTCATCCATTGATATCGACCATCATTATAATAAAATACATCAAATTTTACCAAATGGAGATATTTAAATATAATTTCAATGATCTATTCATTGAAGCAATAAAAAGAATTATGGAGGAATGTACCAGAAAATCAATAACACATTAACTACAGAATATATTTATACATATATATGAAAAAAAGTACAGTCATATGCACCACAATATATTTCTGTATATAAGCTGAAAAGGTACTTGCATATTAACGGTACCTTAAGCGACAGTTGCGCCAATAAAGAGCACACGCGCCAACCGCAGCTACAGATTTGGCGGTTTTTAAGTGGTACCAATCAATTCTATTGGTTTGGTAACCTTAGTAGCTGTTAGATTGGCGACACTTAAAAACCGCCAAGGTACCGTTAATACGTAAGTACCGCTGAAAATTGGATGTTTTGAATATAATCCTAACACAAATAGAAAAAAAGTTACATAAATCCTTCCTTTTTGTATATATATGGGTTTTAAACATTTCATGTTTCCTTCAAAAGAATTAGCCCCTCTCTGTTTATATATGAATCAACTTATATTCGAAAATATATCCTTATGTGTTTCAAATAAAAATCACTGTAAATATACACTTGAATCAGAATAGAAGTAGTTAATAGAAGATTATAAATGATGTGATTTAAACTACCAAATTAAATTGCTTTAAACAAATATCAAAACACTAAACATTGCAAAGGTCACTTTGTTTAGTAATTGTTACATAGAAATTATCAATTGAAACAAATTTATAACGAAAAAGGTGAAATTTATAAAATAGAAAACTATGTTATTAAAAAAGTTTGCCATCACAAACAATGAATAAGAATCCCATTATAACTAAAACTCTTTTTATACAATAGATCCTGATTATGGATTCAATTGAATACTTTTTTTTGTTGTTGTTTAAGTAAAGTCAGTTATATTATTCTAGGAATTAAAAAAAATTTTGATTGAAACAAAAAATGCAACAAATGTATTAAAAATTTTTTTTTTTTAATTTAGACTAAGGCTGATCACGTAAAATAAATAAGAATCTTGTCTGAAAAATTTAAAGACCAAATTATAAAAATTATAAAAAAAAAAAAAAGGGTATTAAAAAGGTTTGGTAAATTTCTTTTTATTCTTAGAGATATAAAAAAGTTTCAGCAATGTATACAACAAATACATACCTCCAAATTAAATCAACAGCACATTTTACCGACAAAGCCATGCTTGTATTTACTATGCAAGTTATGTCATATTACTTTGCAAGTAAATAAATCATATTACTTTGCAAGTAAATAAATCATATTACTTTTACAGCTATAGTGGAAAACATTAGAAGGGTCAATGAAATTACTCTTAGGGAGAAATTAATAGAGGATATTCAATTTTAGAGGGCCATAATTTTTACATATGTATGCGTTTTTCTCTAATACCAGGCATTGATTTGTAATTATACTCATAAATAAAGCAGAATAGTTATTTTTTTAGTTTAAAAAAAAAAGGATTAATTGAATGTAAAAAGAATTTTCTTTATAAATAGCTGAAACCATAAAATACTATTTATTTAAAATTATTCTTATTATTTTTTGTCATCATAACAGTATAATGTTTTAGTATGAAATACAATATAGGAATGGTAAAACTCAAGAAAGAATCTTTCTTTATTGCATCATAATTCCTTCTTTAAATAATTTTTCTGTATAATTGAGAACTGTGTAACTACTTTGTACAATAAATGACATTAGTTTTATTTCTAAAATATGAATAAACAAATATATACCTCCGAATTAAATCAACAGCACATTTTACCGACAAAGCCATGCTTATATTACTAAGATTTAGTGATGGGTCGAATCCGTATGATAGTAGAACGAATCATTATGAATCATTCATTTTCATCCGCTTTAGGTTTGAACTCACAACTATCGTTCAAAGTTTGTTTGCCAAGTTTTATAACGTTGTGCAGAACATCATCATCATCATCATTCGACGCACAGAGTACCTTGGCCATTTATGGCCTAAAACTCCTAATCCGGCACAATAAGGTTCATTGCAGAAAAAACTTGATTAAAACAAAAGCAGTGAGCATAGGTATGTCCAGTGTTAGTAGAAAAGAAATAAAACGCAGAGTAAAAGAATGGCGTAATTAAAAAATAAAACAATTAATTAATTAATTTAAAAAGGAGCTGCGTTTTTTCAAAAGGGTTAGAAGCGTTTTTAAATTGCATATAGATATTGTCAAGTCCTCCAAACATATTAAAGAGGTTGACGATTTCTGTTAGTACATACATGGCTTTTTGAGCTGAATCAGCGGTTAGGTTAGTATTGTTAGCATTATTAGTATTAAGTATTGGCATTAGTGCATTTTATATTCGAGTATGACACTTAAGAAAGGTGTTTGCTATGCACTGAGCTATAGTAGGATTTCAATGCCTGCACATTCACCTGAAGTCATTTATCTGTGGATATATACAGCAGATTTAACATTAGTCAAAATGTAAAAGCCTGCTACACAATATCTATATTATGGCAATATATTTTGGAACGAACGATTGGCGGATGAAAAATTACGAATAATTTGCATTTAAACAAGTTTGAAAATTCTTTTCCCTTTTAAGAATTCAAAGATAGGCCTCCTTATTGAATATACTCATATCAGGTATATACATAAAAACTAAAAATTCACTTGTTACATTTCCAACACAATGTGCTGAGAATTAACACTCTAAAAGGAAATCTTAGGTATCGTAGTAAAATCTATGGTTCCAAACTATGCACAAATGCATTCAAAAGCAATAGTCTTTTGACCATGGAAATTAGTGCTTCGTCTATTTCGTATTGCGCTTTGTCATAGACTTTTTCCTAACCCGTAAACTTTCATACATAGCCATCTATTTCGTTCGAACTGTTAAAAGGGTGGTTTGTATCAACTTTGGTTGTGTATAAACTTTTAAAGTTATAAACAATTATTTAAAAAAAAATTCTAAGCAAGCTATTCACACAGAGAAATCAGCAAGTGAAATGCTTTGTCAGATGGCACTGTGGGTATATATTTACCAGTATGCTCAATAAAAGAGGAGTTAGACTTTTCTACACTCTAAAGTAGTAACCAGACTTAAATTTTTAAACAAAGTGTGATCCTAAAGCTCTGATACAAGCCTCAAAAAGCAACTCTCAGAAAGATCACTTCAAATTAGCCAACTTTTAACTCTTAAACGCTTGACGATTCATGTGACTTGGGATCTTCACTTGGCTAAAGTGGAATTTAATTTTAATGGATTAAGTGGAATTTTCCTCGAATAAAGGGATTTTTGACGCTACGGCATGAACAGGTAAAAAAATTGTCTTCTCTGTCACTGATTGTGGCCTGATGGCCTATAGGCTAGCTCTCTGGCCATTGTTACCAAAGGCTTCAGGTTCGAATCCGGGCGGTGGCATGGATGTTGGTTGGTGGTTTGGAATCCACGTTAAACTGTAAGTCCTGATTTGTTTAGTCTAAAGTGTGCACCAGATGACCATAGAGCGACAAACCAAACTGTCACTTGACACTTCACCGCAACGTAATTGGTGTGAAGAAGGCATGGCCACCAGTCCATTTATTATTTAAAACTGCTGAAGAATGAAATTTTTCCTTTCCATAATCTCCATTTATATTTAAACTTTATCTTAGTAATTATTTAAATATTATTCATAGTATTTTAGCAATTTTGATTTATCTAAAGAAAAAAAAAAAAAACACATAAATGAAATATAGTGTTAAAAAACGTTTCGAGAAAATTATTGGCAACAGTATTTAGCTATCTTAGCGTGTTGGGCTTTATCTGATTCAAGTTGGAGTTGGTAACAATCTTTGAGCGATTTGAGTTTTTTTTGTCATATTAAAGTTGGTGTATTGAGAAATTTCTAATTAAATGAGTATTCTTTTAGATTTATGTCACAATTTTGTTGCTTGTATTTTCTTATTGTTTTAAAATTATTAAATAAGATTTCATTTAGGGCAAAGTTGGCCTTTTAGCAATAAAATGTATTATATAATAAAACCGAACGTAAACTTTTCACATCTGAGTAATATTTAGTTAAATAATAAGCAAAGTTTCGCTTATCCAATTCCGATTTAATATAACTTTTTCGTTTCTTTTTTTGTACACTTATACACGTGCTTGCATATCAAAACACGTGAACGTGTCAAATAAATGCAAATTTATTTCTGGTATTTATTAAATTTCTTAATTGTGCGAATCAAAAGGTATTCCCAAATCTAGCCATATCACCAAATTAGTTATCAAGCTGGCGAAATATAACTCGGTTGAAATGCAACTTCGCAATGTACAGCTGAATTTTTATGCAATAAAAAGAAGTGCTTTATAGTGAGGTAAAGAAAAGGGGTTGAAGAGAGAAGCATAAATTTTATAAAAAACAGTACTTGAGTGTATATTAAATAAAAAAAAATTTATTATGGATTGGTAGTTTCAATTTAATTATTCTATAATTAATATTACTTTATGAAACAACTGTGTCACCCATATTACAGTTTCCGAAAACTTTAGTGATGCCCTGAATCATTCCTGCAATAATTATCAATAAACTTGTAAATATTTCAGAAATAATGCTTATAAAATTTCATTTGATATATCATAAATCAAATATGATTGATTTTGTTAATTTAAAAATTTAATTTTCTCAATATTCATCATGTTTAATTTGTATGTATCTAATCATGATTTATAGTGTAAATGAGATAGAAAATTAATGTTCATTGTGTAATGTAAATTAATTTATTCTTATATAATTAAATGCTCTGTTTAAAAGCAGTGGCTCTTTAATAATTTTTCATCAATTCGTACACTATTAAGAAGAATGTCATTCACAAAAAGCTTTGTCTATAGAACAGTACTCAATAATTTTGTGATAGAAAAAAAATACTTCTTAATTCTATGTTTACCTAGCCTAGTATTATAAAGGTATTTTAACTTTTCATATTATCCATATTAAAACGATAATAATAAAAGGGAATGTTACAACAAAAAGTTGATGTAGCATATTTTTGTGTTTATTAAAAAATTGCTCTTGTTCTTCATTCTTTTTAATTAATTTTTGGCATAGTTTTTAGAATATAAAATGAAATGTTTTTTTTTTTTTTCAGAATTCCAAAATGCATATATTTTTGAGAAGTCAGGATCTGCATGCTATTGATTTAGAAGATGGCACAGTTCTAGATTTAAAAGTAGGTTTCAATTTTATGTTTTGATAATTCACATTTTCATAAATTGTTAAAATGCAGCAGGCAGTTACATAATATATATAAGTAGCATGTAAACATGTTGCACAATGTGGACCAAATAAGTTGTTATATTCTTTTTCATTTCTGTGTTATTAAAAATTGAATTTTAATTGAATTGTGACTAAAAGTATTCTTGGAAAATCTTATCAAGTTGTTAAATATTTTAAGGCACATATAGGATTTTAGTTTTTTTTTTTCCTTGTAGACTTTGTATAGAATTATGATTTTATTAAACAAAAGAAATTTTTCTAAAATTTTATTATATTAATAAGGTAAAAATAGGAAAGCACTTGTTAAAATACATTTAAGTATATTTGAGAAATTTAGATCTTGTGTTCAAATAGTTCTATTTTTTTAATTAAATTTCATATTAAATGGCACTTGTATACAAATGATTTGTTTTTCTTTTAGAAATTCTTAGAAGAAAAAGAAGGCATACCTTCAGAAGAACAGTTATTATATCATGGTGGAAATAATTTAGAAGATAATCTAGATATTAACAGTTGTCTATCAGATGGTGCAACTGTTGATGTATCTATCAGACTAGTAGGAGGTAAATAACTTTTTGCATTATATTTTTGCTCTTAAAAGTATTATATTCATCACTAATTGTAATTTTGTAATAATTTGAAAATTTTTTTTTGTAGGCAAGGTTCATGGTTCCTTAGCACGTGCTGGCAAAGTAAAAGGTCAAACACCAAAGGTATGTTCAATTTATTGTTATGATGTGGGAATTTTATTGAATTGTTGTAAATTCAATAAAATTGGAAATTTTAATAATAATTATATATGTTAAAAAACAAATATTGTTCTCTGTATATGTTTATATAATTTATAATTAAAATGAAATTAAAAAGATAGAGTTAAAATATTTATAGAATAGAATATGAGATTACCATCAAGAGGTATATAATTTCCAGGGCAGTGAAAATTTTGCATTGTATTTTTTGCTGTAGAAGTAGCAATGTCTGAAAAATGTCCATCATTGTTGTTCAACATTGCTGATAGAACAATGAATAGGATTAATGAGCATATAACCAATATGTATAAAAATACTTAAAAAACTAAAAGTTAGGACAGAAAGCCTCTAAACTCGAGAGGTATTTAAAAAGGAGAAATTGCTGATGCATTAAGTGGTAGAATGTTAAAATAATTATTTTAACAAAAACCACCTATGGTATACATTGGAAGGAAAAAATTACTCAAGTTAAATTGTTATTATTTGAATTAAAATATAATTGTAGACTTATTGGAGCCACATGATGGTCATTTAATTTTTATAAATACAAGATAGTGACCATGATTTTAGGAATTAGAGTAGTTACTTTACTTTAATAATAAAATGATTGCTTAACCATAGGTAAAAAAAAAAAAAGTGCAATAAAAATATGGCATGTTCTATCCTCTGTATCTTAGCTACAATGTTAAATAAAAACAATAAAACTACTTGTTGTGTGTACCTTTACTAAATTTTTGTCTTATTAGTAATATGTACTTGGCGGCCAATCAAAATTCAACTTTATAAAGGATAAAGAGATATTACGGCTAAAATTATTAGAAAAATATCATCAAGTACCAAGGGAAAATGCTTAAAAATGCAGCCTCCTTAGAAATTAACACACACACACAAATCTGTTTTATGGACTCGTAACAGTTGACTGTAACTGCTACATACTTTAACATTGATTGAAGGAGGATTAAGATGTGTTCTTTGAGTATGTTAGTCTTTTATTTTTTTTTTTATATATTTAATATTTTGGGATAACTTAGTTAGGGATGGAGGCTGTATAAGATTATACTTGCATGAGTTCTCTACTTTTTTTATCATATACCTTTGCATGAATCGTCTTTCACACATTAAAATTCCTGATGTGTAGTGCAATACGGGATCTGGATTTATTATAACAAACATTAATGGTTGTGATTCACAGTCAAAAATAATTTTTTTAGGAATAGGCATCTATATTTACCCAATTTAATTTTATTTTTGTATTTACAAAGAACTTAGCTCAGTCACCCTTCAAAATATAAAAAGGTTGGTGTTCATTGGTCATCTTAAAAGTACAAAGAAACTTAAATATAGTGACCTTTGTTCGAAACATACATGGTTACTAGATACAGTTATTTTGTGTGCTGAAGATTTTATTGATTTTCTGGGAAATATTGTTCACAGGACATTAAAATATGTAAATGTGATTTCTGAAGGAGACCTTCTACACATTTTCTAGTGGGTGAGTACAAGAATTAAATACCTGATGCATAACTTCAATCTGCAGAATAATATTTAAAAAAACTATGAGAAAAACCTAATTTTGAGGTTCCTGTGTACTACTCTATCAAACTATTAAAGCTCCATAGCTATGTACAACCATGCATTCAAGTTCTCTGTACTTGTCTTCATAATTTTATAAATTCTTATTTTTAATTACTTGTGCAAATATTATTAATTGTTTGACTAACCTTGGCTAAAATTATATTAACGCTATTATTAAACATTGATATATCCTGTCTACACATTTTTTAGTGTGTATTAACCGTATTAAGATATAAAAGAGCTGGGATTGCTGTGTTCTTGAGTAAAAAAATTAACAAGAATGCTCAATATAGTTTTGACTTTGTAATCATTAGTTTATATCAGGGTTGATCATGTTATGTGATCAAATTTTGGTATTTCAAAGAAATTTTATTTGTGTTTAAAATTTCATATGTGAGATAGGTTAATATTTGTATTGATAATTTTAGATTAGGAAATTCCTTTGAAAATTCTTAATATAAATGTCTCCTAGTGTATAAATCTAAAAGTGTTTTTCCTCCTTTTCAGGTTGAAAAACAAGAAAAAAAGAAAAAGAAGACTGGACGTGCAAAGCGACGAATGCAGTATAATAGGCGTTTTGTTAATGCTGTAGTTACCTTTGGTCGAAAGAAAGGACCCAATTCTAATTCATAATTGTAAACATCTATTAAAAATATTTAAGAAAAAACTTGAAATTTGTAATATTTTGTATCTTGACTGAAAACAATTTGCTACATTAACAGCAAACTACAAATGTAATTTCTACTGAATTTTTTCTTCTGAAAATTTTGTATTCATTTTGGGTTATCTTGGCCAAATCTGGCCTTTGTGCTTTTAAAAAGCTTTATATATAATGAATCTGTCATTGTATTTTATGGTTAAAAATTTGGAAAATTAAATAAATATGGTATGGGAATAACCATTTAGCTATATTAATGTTTAAAAAATTAATATTTTCAATTTTAATGTAAAATGTCTAGATTCAACAGAATTTTAAAGTATTTCATTTTCTGTGCAATTCAAAATAAAAAGAATAATTCAAATATTGATTATAAATAATTACATAAAGTTTTGATCAGCAAATGTAAAGAATAAATTTATTTTATAAGTGGGACAAATAAGTATTGAATGTTATAATATATATATATATTTAATAAATGATGTAATGATATACAATATGGTTGAAGCATTACTATTGATTTGTTTCATTTGTATGTACCAATTATCACTGACAAAATATATTAGCTGATCTTATGAACTTTCAATTATTTAATTTATTAAAATTGTGAGTTTTTTTTTTTGTAATATAGCTAAGTAGACAAGGTTAGAAAATTTCACATTGAAATAAATATATCTTCTGCTTAATTAAATGAAATATGTAGTTTTTAATTTTATGGAGAAAGGGGGGGGGGTTTATAATATTACTGATTAGATATAAGATTTTGCAGCGATTTTGACATTTAAATGTTTGCATATAAAGCAGCAAGGTGTAAATGCCTTTGTTAATAATGTGCTTATATTCACCTGTCGGATTATGCAGCTTATATTCACCGGATAATATACTATCATATGCAAAATGTTCGGGCATATGTTTTTCCCGAGATTTATGTGCAGCTTTATTTGAATTTAAAATTATATTTTGAATTTTTTCCCCTATTTAAAATGCTCATATAATAGGAACCAAAACTGGCCTATTGATTAAAAAAACAAAACAATCTTTAACATAAAAAAAAAAAAAAAGTTGTTTTTAATTAAAAATAACATTCAACCATGTTTAATAATTACACAAATAAATATATTGACCTCTATTAAAGTTTCCTTTTGTTATCAAAAAGAACCTTAGTATGCAAAATCTTTAATCCTTCTTTATCAAAGATAGTTAAATGGATATCTTTTATAACTTTTTGTTAATTTTTTTACACCACGCGTATATTTTCATTTCAAAATGCTGTGCATCATTATGAATTAAAAAAAAAAAAAAAAAAAAATTTTATTGAATTTAATTTGCTATAATTTCAGTATAAATGAATAAGATTTAAAATTATTAATAATGAAAATTTCTCAATTTAAAAAATATAAATGCTGAATTATTTGATATAAATTGCAACAACAGCTTCCTTCATGTGAAGTTTGTGGTTCTTCTTTTGATTGAAAGTTTGGTGTGTATTAGCTACTTATCCCTCGCAAACGGAAATGATTGATATCTTACGAAATGCTTATATGGGGGGCGAGAGACAAACTGATACAAACATAATCAAGGAAAGAATTTCTAAACTACAAAATTACCATAATTGACCAATTTAAAACCAAACTCTAAAATCAAGGAAACATCTGCAATACAGGTTAATATATATATATATAGTGTGAGACTAGTAAATTTCCAAAAATGTTTTAACATAACACTGTTTAAAACAAATTTTAAAAAATTGGTTAAATCAACTGGAGGTGACTGTCAGGCTGCAATTTCAGCAAAAGGCTTTTGAACAGTTTACATGAAAACATAGATTTACTTTTTTTACAGTTCAGAATGCTTTATTTCCAGAATGAAAAATTTTTGCCTTTCTGTGTTCTCAATCACCATGTTTTTATAATTATATATAACGTATGGTAAAATATATTAGTACTACTGCTTATGAAAATTCAAAAGTGCTTACATATAGAAAGTTTTCTAATTTTGACTACAAAATGCATTTCATATTACTACTTCCTGTCATTTCTTATTTTAATTTCCCTGCTTATTTGTTTTTTGGCAAAATGTACATGCCTTTGCTTTGATTTTTACGGAGAAAAAAATGGTCTTTCAATGTTGTGGTTGATCTTTTTTTTTACATTGAAAATAAAATACTACATCCTAATCCAAATGTAGCAAATATTTGTATTTTCTTTTTGCTATGTACATTTTATGTAGTGTACAGATGCCATTTTATTTGTGGTAAACATTCAAGTTGATCCCATTTCATTCAGAAGCTTGTGCATTTCAGACAGGCATTTATATTCAGTTTGAAGCATCAGATTTTATAACAGGTTTCTTTAGAAATATCTGAAGCTACTCTAAAAAAAAAAAAAAGATATTAAAATAATGTTTAATTTTTATATTTTATTGTTGGAATTATATATACTTTTATAATTATTTGTCTTGCTTTGTATAAATGATCTATGTCAAAAACTCAATATTTTAATTCATTGATTATACATCTAAAAATTTATTCATTAAATGCTTGCATGCATTCTACTAGTTATGTATTACGTTAAATGTTTATTTGTATTGAATGAAAGCATTTAAACATATCCATTAATAGTTTGAAAATTGTGATGGAATTCAAAATTTTAAATGGGCTTTTTAATTATTTGCACATTGAGTGTTAGTTTTATAGTTATTAAATTTAAAATTTATCTTATATGTAATGAATAAAAAAGGAATTCAGAATAAAATTACAATTTTTAGGAAATTTATTAATTTAAAGAAATTACAACATACCAGAAAAGAAAAAATAATTTTTTTCTAAAATAAAATGTTTTTAATTATTTAATATGCTAGATATCCAATATATCATATTTTTCTATTAAAAAAGGGATTATTTCGAAACTTAAGGGATTTAGTTAGCGATTAATCCTAGTCCATTCTTATTTTTTAAAAATTGGCTTGGATATATGTGTCTTTCTGAAAAATTATAATTAAGAAAATTCTATCCTTGATTCCTAGAAAGATTTGTGAGTGAAACATACTTATGCATGTATCTCTTAAAGGTTTATAAACGTATATCTTCATTATATTTTGGATATTGTATGTTACGTTATTGTGGGCTGGTTAATTAAATACGGAAAATCTTGTTAGTAAGATTATTACAATAGTTTGAAGGTTTTAGGATGTTATTGAAAATTTCAAAATTAATTACATAAGTTTGTTTCTATAAATGAATTACCTTTTTTTCCTTCACATTTCTGATATAGAAGTTTACTGAATATCGATATTAGTTGCATTTAAAATGATAATATTGGAATATTGTTCACTGTACCAAACGCTTTGTCATTTTTCAAAATTCTAGATAAAAAAAAAACTATTCTATTTGTCATTATATATACTACTTGTAATACTATACTATCTGCTGTTATCTCATTCTTTTTCTATACAGCATGAAATATTGCGAAGAAATTTAGCACACTAAAACGGAAATATCAGAGTTACTTAAATTATTTTATGTGTTCGTAATATTAATTTAAGTAAGTAGATGCAAAAATTAAAAAAAAAGATCATTATTGCCGGAAAACTCACAAAAAATAGTCTTTTGTACTTCGTTGAGGCACTTTTTATTTGAATGCATGATGCAATATGGTTGGACATTGAGGCAAACAGTGTTCTTATGGTGTTCTGCGACAACTCATTCCTCAATCTCTGTAAGCTTGATTCTGCGGTGATCAGCTTGTCTGCTCGGCTAATCCCAGAAATTTGTAATCAGGAAGTGTGTCCTAATGAAGAGGTAATCTCGTGATGTGTATGACAGTATTATCCTACTGAAAAATATCTCTTGGGAGCTCTGCCATAACAGCTAACTCATGTGATTGAAAGATTATGGACATCTGGCCTACCATGCATCATTACTAAAGGGAATGGAGAGTCGTTTTCAATGACACTCCAAACCACCGTGTAGCTCGATGTACAGATATTAACAGCAGATAATATTGATGCGTTCAATACGGAACCGCCATTTGCGTAAACGGTATTCGTCGTAATTCAAATTGAATCGCTGTTATTCGCAGAAGACGATCTGTCCCTATTCCATCACAGTCAAATCCCGCCGAACGACTAGTTGCACTGGGAGGAGCCAACTGTGGGTGGCTGTCAAAGGCAGCACATATAATGGGCTACGCGATAGTAATAAATGGTTGATAGTCAGCTAAGAGCATTGGTGTTGTTTGACAATATTTATCCTTTCAGTTATTAAGCATCTTGAATCACAGCTATGAATATGTGAACTCACTCTCGTCTACTGATCTAATTAGCAATAGTGTGCAAAAAATTATTGTAGAGCGACAGACCAAACCAAACCACCTTCGTTTACTGATCATAACACCTTTAGTATTATCAGAATGATTGAGGAGACAAGAAACTAGTCGAGTTGCCCTCCCAATGTCCGCCACCCGGATTCTTCTTCTCTCAAACTTTAACAGTTACTGATATTTGTTTCGACGGCGACATAAGAAAATCTCGGACGATAAAGCTTATCTCTCCTCATTAGAAGAGTACTTCAAGGCGATTGTTTAAAGCTGAGGGGTACCATGCATTGGCCTTACGCAATGTGCAATCGTGCTGCAGTTTTAATCTTTTGTACTTGGTACAATCTTCATGACAACTTTCGTAACTATATATATTACAACTCCGTGGCCTGAATGGCAGCGTGTTTAGTGCTCTGGCGCTTGGTGGCACAGGTTTCGGGTTCAAGTGCCGGTGGTGATATGGATGTTTGTAATGGTCGGAATCCACTTTAAAGCGTAGGTACCGGTCTCATATGAGCGTCAGGGAGCCAAGTCAGACTTCTACCTACGGGTGCTCTATCAAAACAGAAGCTGCACCCCATTCCTTTCCTTTCACCCATGAGTCTTTACGGGTTCGGGGCTTGGTTTAGATGTCTACCGAGTGGGATAAGTCACAACAACTCTATGTTGTGATAATTTTGATAGCAATGAGTGTAGTAATTCCTTTGTCAAACGTGTTTTGACAAAACTAATGTGTTCGAAAAAATCTCGTTTAGGTTTGGCTAATAATAAAAAAAAAAAGAAAAATTGTAAATATTTAAAATTATTAATAAAAAAAATTGTGATTGATCACGTAAAATTTATAAAAAATGGAATTTTGCTAGAAGTAATTGTCGAACACATTTTTTTTTTTTTTTAAGTAAACTGAAATTAATCTTTAAGAGTGAGAGCAGTGTAGTGTACGCTGGCCTTCATTTTAAGTAGACTCGCGATATTTTGGAATTTAAGGGAGTGTGTTTTAAAATATCAAGAAGAAAGCAATGAACTGCCCAGTGAGTGCTTGCTACTCAAGAATGAAGACTGGCTGTAGGATTTAGCTTTGGACGTCATTGTTAAAGATACACATGTTACACAGTCTGCAAACATGGTGACCAGCGGAGTTGAATAGGCATTAATGATTATTATTATTTTTTATTTATTTATTTATTTATTTTTTAGATGAAACAATGTTGTCTGTAATCATACGGAAGTGTTGTTGTTAGAGAATGGCGCTCATACTATGATTTCTCCTGGTTTTAGTGTTAAATTCTTATCCTTATTTCCTGAAGTTACCATCAACCATGTCTTAGTTTTTAGTAAACATTTTCAGTAACATTAAGAGAAGTAAGCAACACTAATTTTAGAAAAATTAAATTTAGAAATCACACTTTAACACAGTCCATTTAATTCTTCTACTACAGATTGTGTTCGACTCTACTAAACGACTGATAATCTTTAAATTTACCATTTTGACCTAGTCAAATACTATCGAACATCGCATCAGAACATTACAAAACACTTCAAACATATCAGATTTTTTTTTCTTTGTACATCACATAAAATGTTTGCAGGCCATGTTTCATTCATTAACGATTAACTTGATGTCCAAACAAAATCTGCATATTCGTGGACATGTAGATTTTATCAGGTTAATTGCCACTTTTGCATGTTAAACTTTTACCTAGTTGCTTAAATCGTTAATTTATATTAAGCTCACAATATTCCTTTTTTCTTTGTCAGCTTTGTAATATTTTATATTTCTTAAGCTCAACTACATAAGAAAAGGAGAACTTAAACTTACTTTTAGTGTAGGCTAAGATTTTAATGTAGATCTAGAAGAGGAATCTGGCTGCTTATAGTTCATACTATTGGAACAAGCACTGTGTGCTCCTGATGCAGCTCTAGGTGTAGTTCCAGCGTACAGTTTAGCATTTGGGGATGGATTTGGAAAATTCCTTGTAAGACATGATAGATTTGCTGAATTTGTTTCTGTGGAAGAAGCTTGAATCAATCTATGTGATTTAAAGTATACATTCCAAATTAATTCTACTAGCCATTCACTAATATTTAAAAAAAAAAGAATTTTTGATGTATAATGATTGTTTAACTTGATTACTAACAAATACTGTTAATGCATGCAAGACTGTAATTCGAAAGCTCTGTGTTCCGATATCGATACCATTGAAAAAAGTTCTAATTAGGTCTCTGCACTCATCATTAATCTTCATACCTAGGTAGCCTTAGATCAAATTTTCTGGACACTTCCGATGTTGGGTTGAGCACCTGCTGTATTGTAAGCAAAAAAGAAAATAATAATAATAACATATAAAACAGAAATAATGTAGGGGGCTAAAACTCAAAAGCATCAATTACATCAAAAAACATTATATCATTTAAAGAATAGTGATGGTGATATTGATTTATATACAACAAGATGTCTTGATTTACATGCAATAACCCATCAAAGTACAAATGTTAAATAATAATGCTACTATTTATTTTCTCACAATTTTTTTTTTTTTTTTTAATTTTCTTTTCTTTTAATGTTTTCTCAACTTTAAAAATTCTGTTCTAAAAAAATCTATGAATTTTAATATTATAATTCCGGTATTATTTAAGATGTCATAAACTATATTACTAAATTTCCTGTATTTTAGCACATTTCCTGTATGCATAATATATATTTTTTTAATTTGTGTCAACAGAAAGTATTATATTGTTACCTCTCGGTAATGAGGGAGTATTTCTTGAATTTGTCATGATTTGATTCGGAAAAGTATAATTTTGTTGTCCAAGAGGTGGAGCTATTGGAGGCAAGACTGGCACTCTCAAGCTGTTGTTGTTTGGTGGCAAGGATTCACCGCTAAATGAGAAATAAAATATTCAAAAGATTTATGCAATGGACTTTAATATGTACTTTTATATAACCAATTAGTGATACAATAAAATATTTGATCTGCTCAACGTTATTAATAATTATTTGAAAATTTTTAAATATCTTTTTGTTATATAATTTAACACATGCTTAAAGGCTCAGGTCGAATGTTATGATTTTAGAACCCTAATAAGTAAATATAATCATACATCGTAGCGAATTCAAAACTTACGATATCTATAAAGAGGTATCGTTTTTTTTTTTTTTTTTTTTTTCATTAATTTTAATATTGTTTGCCTAATATGATAAAACATTTTTGCTTTATTTTTAGTATGTAGGATCAAAGCAGAATGAAGATCTTGCACGTTTTTTGATTATCTTGTAATATCCTCCACACTCCTGTTTTTTCTTATTTTGCTTGATATTGCTGTTACTCTTAATTTGATTCTACTTTTTTTCGTAGATCATGTTTTCCCTTCTATATGTCACAGTCCTAAAACGAACGGTAAACGTAGACATCGTCTATTGGAAAGACTTTTAGGATATCTGCTTCACAAAAAATCCCGAAAACTACAAAGCCTGCTTGTTAATGCGAGACGGTTTTATAATATACTCCGTCGCAATCGCCATTAAGTTTCTAGATTTCGGAAAGCAATGACTGCAGTGTACGCCACGAGCGGATTCGAACCTGAGACATTCGATAGACTTCAAATTCTTACCTATCAATTTGACTTCGAGGGCTGCTATGGTGGCTTGATGGAGAAGTATGACAACTACTATGTACTGCTTCATTCACACTGAGAGTTTCACCAGAATAAATAAGACCTGTCAAAATGAGGGAAACTTAGTTTATATTCATATTAATTTATAAAAAAGTATAACTGGAAAATGCCTTCGCCGAAAACTAAAAAAAAAAAAAAAAAAAAATTATTAAGGTGAGGAAAAACTTTTCATTATTAAAATTATTTTTGTGTTCTTGTTTTGTAATAATTAATTAACTAACTAACCTTGGCACTACAGCCTAAGATGAGCCACGGCTGTCTGCATACCGGCAGATTTTGAGACAGGAGATGGTTATTTTTTGCAGGGTAGGGTTTTCAACCCTACGTCTAAAGCTCTACAGTCATATTAGACCGGGACCTACTGTTTATAGTAGATTCCTAATCACCACAAACATCCATGGCACAGCCGGCATTCATACCCGGAACCTGTGGCACCTAGCGCAAGAGAGCTAGTCACTCGGCCATCAGACCCGTTATGAAGTAATAGGGGGAGAAAAATGAAAATCTAGTTACTTTTCTATTTAAAGTAATACTAAAACAAACCTGGATAGTGATCCGATGACGATCCTGGTTGTGAACTTCTAGGGGACCTACCCAGTCCACTGTCTGTTGGTTCGGGTGGGGAAACATCTCGCAGAACAGTAGGCTTGATGGCCTGAATGACTAAACATTCACTCAAATCCTTAGGATCCAGTTCTTCCATACCTCCTCTTATCTATTAAAAAGTTTATTTTATTTAAAAGTAGTATAATATACTTTTATGCAATTATTTTATCGCTTTTATTTTTATGAGCGGAAAAATTTTATATGAAACATTTCAGCGTTAAAAATAATTTGATTTTTTATGATATTTTTACTGTAGTATTTATATAATATATTTTTGTATATTGAGTTATAATATGTTTTTCAATTTAGAATTACAAATTCTTTTTAAAAGTTGCATTTTTTTTTTTTTGGTAAATAAATTGAAACGTATGTTAATAATAAATAATGTGCCATATTTTATTGTTTCTCTCTTTTTTAACATATATAAAGATATAAGAAATATATCAAATAAATGTAAAGATTATGAAAATAAGATTACTTACTTTTTTTCTATCTGGTTCCTTTTTCTCTGGATGGCTTTTCTTGACATGCTTTCTTAATGAACTAGGATCTGTATATTTTTTATCACAGCCTGCAACTTGACAGACATAGGGTTTCTAAAAAAATGTTATTATATTTAATGCAATTCTTTTGCAACTTTTTTGCGAATTATTATATTTAATGCAATTCTTTTAACCTTTTACTACATGGTGGGTTTGATCCAAACCAAAAAGCCATCTAGATGTTAAAAAAAATAATAAATAAATAACACCCTTAACTGGATATAACAAATAAATTTATACAATATTAATAATAATTTAATTTAACAAAACTTTATCCTTTTAAATTTTAAACTATTAAATGAGGAATATCCATTAAAATCCCAGCCTGCAATTTGACAGACATAGGGTTTCTAAAAAAATGTTTTAAAAATTATAATATTAAACAAATATATCAAATAAAATTTAAAAAAAATCATTTCAATAGAGTAGCATTTTCTTTTTAATTTTAACTTGTTTAATGTGAAATCTTGCTAGTTAAGTATTATTCTTTTTTATAGAATACATCATAAGTCATTTTAGATAATTTTTTAAAAATAAAAACACTTTTTTAACCGAATTAATACATTCTGTTAAATCATTGACCGAATTAATACATTCTGTTCTATCTGTTATTCATAACAAGATAGAAATTAAATATAGTTTATGTCCTAGCCTCTTAATAGTCTCGAATATTCACTCCTCTTCAAATTTAATTAAATTTCAGAATTTTTTTTTTTTAACTGAAATCAAAAATGGGGCCCAGAAAAAAATGTTAAAATTATAATAAATAAGTTTTTTTTTCCTCTTTAATTAATTTTTAATTACAGAAAATCAGAATAAATTTGGGCATTCGGATTCGAATAAGAACAAAAAAAAAATGCTCTCCACTGATTCATTGTCGCGCTGAGATCACCATACGGCACATAGCTGGTATTGCCACTAAAAATGCCAACACTTTTAATCATTTTGAAAAACACTAGCTGAAAGTAAATTCTTGCGGTAATAAGTAATAAATAACTCTCAACCCTCGCTAAGCTTTTGATGATGGACATGAGATTAAATGACTGTAAAACATGAATTCGAGATACTGTTCGAGATTGTTGACAGATGTGCGATGTGATGAGTGAACTCATGTTCGTCTTGAAATAACACAAGGTAAATAAAAACACAATACTGTTAATATACTGCTTTAATTCAGAACAAAAATTACTTTTCATACGAATTAACTCGTGGTGTTCTGAAAAGATGAAAAATGGAAAAATATGCATTTAGTAGTAACTGTACATGAAAAAAAGCCATAATATATCATTTGCACTTGAAAGAAATGAAATCATGGAGATTTCTTATTGAAATTATTTTACCATCGAATTTATATTTACAGATTTCTATCCAAAGCTTAAGTTTATATTTCATTGCTTGGTAGAGAAAATGAAAATTCCTCTTGTTTTTTCATCCCCTCACAGCAATTGCATTCTATTATTACCGTGTCTTGGTGGGTTTTCTGGTGTTTTGTTCTGTCTGAAGAATTGCTACTGAAGGTTTTGGAACATCCTGGATATGTACATGAGTAAAAGGTCTTTCTCCAGTGTGGGATCTGAGATGAATTTTCAAATTTTCCAGTCTGGAAAATGCTTTTTACAGCCTGCAAACTACAAGAAAAGAAAATATCAATATGATCTTACGCTATATAATGTTTAACTCAATTCTTTAATCTTTTACTACATGGTGGATTTGATCCAAACCAAAAATGTCACCTAGATGTTAATAAAAAATGGCCTTTTATTTAAATCCTTAACTGGATTTAATAAATAAATTTATACAATATTAATAACAATTTAATTTAACAAAAACCTTATCCTTTTAAATTTTATACTATTAAAAGAGGGAATATCCATTAAAATAAGAAAATATATAAATTAATTTCAATGAAGGGAATTAATTTACGTTTTCAAACAATTCCTTTTTAAATATCTTTTATATATATAAAAATTTTTTCATAAAATCTTTGAATTTAAAATGTCTTAAAACTTAATTGAAAATACATAATTTATCTACATATAAATCACAGATTTGCTAAACTTTTCGAAGAATTTAAAATAAACACTCACCGTACATTTATTAGGTTTATCCCCAGAATGTATCCTCATGAACTAATAATTTATAACGAGCATTAAAAGGATGTAGTCTTCGAGGACAAAGTTTCCAAAAACAAATGAAGTCATCGCCTTTCTTTTGATCGATATGAATTTTTTCAATGTGCGTTACAAACTCCTCTTGATCATGAAACACTGCAGTACAATCTAACCATCTACATGCGTACATTCTATTGCTTTCAGTGTCAGTACTGCTATTTCCTCCCATCGTTTTATCTCCTTCAGAGCTTTGAAACTCGAAGAATTGGAAGGTTGACTGCTATCGGATGAACTGTTCTTCTGTAGAAGAGCTTTTCTTGCCATGTGTTGATCATAGGTTGGTGGTGGTTTTTGGTGTTGACCTAATGCTGGTAAAGATTGATTGGAGACTGGTTGAGGTGGTTGTAGTTGCATGTGAGTGTGAACCGGTGGGAGAGATGTTGGAATGAATGGCATAAACTCTTCTGTGGCAAAAGCTGCAAGATCTTGTGGCAATACTTGGAGATTCTCAAATTCAGGCATCATTTGAGTATTTTGTGTAGCATGATTACCGTAGGGCAAAGATGTAGTGGAAGAAATATCAACTTCAGATTCAAGATCTTGCATTGCTTGCATCATAAGTATACTATCATCCATATTTAAGAAAACATTTTTGGCCCTTTCATTCCTTAAGCAGGTATTTGATAAGTTACTGTTATCACTGGTGATGTTACTATTATTACCAGGAGTTCCCGTTTGAGGGGTATACGATGAACTTCTTCTATTTCCGGAAGATGCAGAACCAGAATGAGGACTGGAGCTGCTATTACGAGCAGATAAATGTCCATAACAACCTGTCTTTTCACCTAATGATCCTGGAGATACACATGAAGATGAACTTCTTGAGCCGTTGATGTAGCTAACTAAAGAAGTAGGAGACATGCGGATGATTGAATTTAAATCAATTCCTTCTGCTGACAAGGGTGAATTGGACAACGCTCTTTTATTTCTTGAACGGCTAGAATAAGAGGATCGACCAGAATAACGCGGACTTGAAGTGAATGCCGATGGAATACTTTCATGAAAATTTACAGAAAATGGGGAAAATGAAGTACCATACATTCCCATTTGAGAAGAATTTTGTGCGTTTCCGGGAATAGATGTATAGCTCAACAATGAAATGTTATCACCATCACCGAATCCACCCACATGTGGTGTCGTATTGGACGTCACTGAAGGTAAAACTGAAAATCGTCCAAATGAAGAATCTGGTTTCGGCTGATATTGGACGTTTGAATAGGAATTACCAGATGCTGTAATCGTGGTTGTAGTAGTTGATTTTGTTGTAAGTGCAGTTTTATTTACATTTTGGAGAGTTGTTGAATCCATAGCTAGATTATTCTGTGGAATCATAAACATAGAAAGATCATTTAATATAGATGGCATATCAGATGCCATTAAATTAGATTGGCCCCCAGCTTCAGCTACAGATGATTGAGGTGTGATAGCATTAGTCCGCATTGTATTCATTACAGCAGAAGATATTTTTGTGTGCTTGGATTATAAATGTTGTTTTCTGATTTAAGTACTTCATTAGGTTGAATGTGTGTTGCATTATTCATAGAATGTTCTTGGAACTGGCCAAATGTACTTATGTCCAGCACAGTACATCCGGAAGAAGTAATATCCATTGCTGTATGTTGATTGACAGATGGAATATGATCAGTTTGTATCACATTTTTAGATTTTTGCAGAACACCTTTCCTAACTTGATTACCAGTTCTATTTCTTAACATTGAGGAATCATAACCTTCACTGTTGTTGTAGTTTTCTATGTTTGAACTTGGTGTGTGATAAAACGTGTTTCCGAATGGTGGGTTATTTTGAAGAGATTGATTTATTTCATTGGGTGACTGGTATGCATAGTTTGGATCGAAGCTACCAGGATTACATCTTTGAGCATTATTCGATTGTGGCTGTTCTGTCTGAAGTCTACTGGGCAAAGATGTTTCAGCTGCAAAATGAGTAACGATGCTAAATATTAATGAAATTATTTTAAATTTAAATAATTAATAACTATTGTTTCGTTAAGAGACAAAAATGCTTACGTTTAACATCTTGTGGCATGAAATAACTAGCCATCATGTTTTCGTAGGCTATCTTTAAATCCAGGAAAGAAGGATATTGTTCCCTATTTTCCTCGCCTATTGGCAAAGAGCCAGATATTTCTGAAATATTTTGATTTGGTGGCATGCTTGAAATTCTTCCTGTAGAAGGTGGTTTCGGAGTTAGAATTGGTGGGAGTTTGTGATTAGGTGATATGGCTGTTTTTCTGAGTTCTTTGGTTTCAGATAAAAAGGCTGATTCCTATAAATGGATAAGTATTTCATTAAAAATTCACTTACAAAAGAATGAAAATATTCACATTAGCATGCATCAATAAAGTATTTATTTAAATTATAAGTGATTTTACTATTAAGGCGAACGTTCTATATAAAAGTAGTTTTTAAAAATATGCTAAAAAAAATGTTGACACATATTTTCCACCTTTAGAAATAAGAAGGAAAAAAAGAATGGTCCATGATAAATCTACTTCTTATATCAGTATGATCTGTATTATTATATTAATGTTGCACATATTATTATTGTTAAATAAGTGAAATCCCTTAAAAAGAAAGGATAAAATATTTAATGAATGATTACAACTAATTCATGCAATTCTTGGTTTTTACTTTTTTATCGTTCATTTAAATTTTACATTCAAAAACATTAGTTTAAAATTTCGACGGTATTAAATAATAATTAATACTTTTAAAATCAAAGTTCTTTAAAAGGCAGTTTTCGAAAACCTTAAATTAAGTAACTACTCTATATTTAAAGACAAAAATTCTATCTTGATTGAAAATTAATAATAAATGTCCGCACATAAAAAAAATAATAATTTCAAAATGATTCCTTTTCCCCTGAATTTAAGACAAAAAGATGCCTTATTTAAAAATTGTAACTGTATATGAACCTGAAATGAAGTTTGTGCTCTGTCTTGCAACGATGGTATTTCCGCAAAAGAAGTTGATGGTCTGTGTAACAGAGTACTTTGGCTTCTGGGTTCGGTGGATGAAATTGGTGGAAAGGATATTTTCTTTTGGTTCTGGTACGATGGAATGCTTTTTGAAGTATTCATATACAATGAAGATGGTGGCCCTTGACTGATTGGGTAGTGGACAATGCTTTCATCTTTTTTTTTTCCTGTCTTCGATTCATCAGTGCATGTCAGTCGGCCCATCATTCTGCAAAATAAATTCCGTTATGGCTGAATTATCAATTAAAAATTGTGGAACAAGAAATAAATGCAATATGGTTAATATTCTATGGTGGTAGTTTCAGTGGCAGAGCAACTAATCTCGGTCAAATGAAATAAAGCAGACAAAAGGCGAATGTAGGAATCTCAAAATATTGTTAATGTTGGAGATCATTTTCCTATTCAGTCATCATGAAAAGAAATGTTGTAGCTCATCTGCTAGAAAAGTAGAAGCAATATACAGGTTTTTTCAAATATGTTTGGTATACTTTGTAACAATTGTTTTATAAATCTACTTACAGCCTTTTATCACGAAAAACATTAAAAAGCAATAAAAATGTTTTTAGAAAGCAGTAAAAATTTTTGTAACAATTGTTTCATTAGTATTAAATTAAAAATATAAAATGTTTAGTTTTTATGAAGGTGGAATTTTCAAGAAATTTCTGCGAAACTGATTCTAGAAGGGATTGCTTCTTTTAGTGCTATGCTGAGAAATTTCTATCTTATGAAATCGTTAATGTCTCAATCCAGATTAGTTTAGTATTTATTTTTAACTATAGAACATTTTTTTCATCCAAAATCAAATTGAAATTGAATTTGGTTTCCAAAGATATCAAAATGAATGTTATAAAATCTTTTAATGCAATGTTTGTTGGTTGATTGTGACTATTATTTATTTACCTATTTTTTTTTTCATATTTTTTATTAATGTATTTATATATTTCGCGAGATACACTTTACATTATTATTTAATTGAATAATTATATGTATGATTTTCCTAAATACGAAAAAAATACGTAAGGCTCGGCTGTTGTAAGATTGTGCAATATGTTTCTTTACAAATTTCTGAATTCTAATTTTGTCACCATTATTAATATTTTCCTGAATAAAATTTATCAAAGTACGAATTATTCTTTCTTCTAATTTTTGTTGTAATTTTTTTTTTTTTAATGAATGACATATGTTTTTTATATGTGAATGCTTACTTTTTTATTCCTAAGAAATAAATCTTTTCCTTGTTTTGTGCTATCATTTAAATCTGGAAAACTGTTTGATGTTCACTTAAGTGTTCAGGTTTTATTAAAGGTACCTTATCCATTCCAAATCATGTTTATGCTATGTTTCGGTGGAGTTTAAAACACTGTTGTGTTTCAAAAGGGAAAGATCAATGCAGAAGATTAAATAAATAACATGATGTATTGTCCTTGAGAATAAGACGCCTTTTCTTTGAACGTGATCCAAGAAGAAAGTTGTTCTAAATTTGTTACTTTGAAATGGTACTACTTATTTTTTTCCCCCAGTTTCCTCTTTACGTAATTCCGGTGTGCAAAAAAATCATGAATGGAGCTGGAGAACAGACGTGGATCCCTACGTCTTACCCTCCTACGACGATTTCTGCATTGTTTTATTAGGATATGGTATTCGTCAATGACATAGGGCCATAAATAAAACAAATATTTTCTTAAATACTGCGCATTAGAGTTCTTGTGTAAGACTTATGAATATTTGCCTTCCGTACATTTATTTTTAAATGTACTATGCACATAAATGTTGGTTTTGTTAAATAGCTAATTGTGACTTTTTATCTGTAAATTTTGATTTAATGGTTTGCGAAATTAAAAGTGGCAGCGTTTTAAATTAATAACTGTTAAAAATTCTTTTCCATAAATATTGTTGTTTGTAAAAAAAAAAATTAGTTTTTTCATCTATACCATCATGCATTAAACTTTTGAAAAAAAAAAAAGAAACATTTTTATCTTATCAAACAGCAAATAAAATTGTAAAGTTTACATTTTTTTACAGAGAATCTATGGAAAAATGTCCCTACTTTTTGTGGTTTGCTTATATATATATATATATATATATATAGATAGATAGATAGATAGATAGATAGATAGATATATAGATAGATAGATCTTCTTTATTGGCTCAACAACCCCAAGTGGGCTAAGGCCACTTGAGGCAGATTTCGAGCCAGGATATGTTTTCCTTTTACTGACCAGCCCTAAGCCCAACGATCTACGGCCATATTAGACCGGAACCTGCAGTTTAAAGTGGATTCCTAACACACATGGCACCGCTGGGACTCAAGCTCGAAATCTGTGACATCGAATATTATTATGGCACAGCAACAAAACCATCAATTATGGGATGCCATATTCGGCTATGAGGCCCAATAATATATATATAATTTCTTTTTTTTAATATAAAAGAATCAAAGTTTTTTTTTTTTCCTTTCCTTTGGGCGATGCTTACAACATTTAATGCGAACGCTATTGTCGCATGTAACACATCATGACTGGGAGAGACTTCCAATAAAGTTATGTGAGAATTTTGATAATCCTGATAGCTTCTACTGGACAACATTTAAGTTCACCAGTGTTACGAATTGAGATGGCTAAACAATTTTTTCCACATATCACCATCAAAAATGTCCCAAAGATGTGCAGGAAAAATACGATTGATGTGTCATATGCTTTTCATAGTAAGTACATTGAACTATATTATAAGCATCATTAAAAAAACATTGATGTCATCAAACAAACAGTAAATGCATATCTTTGTTTGTTTGCGTGTGTGTGTGTTTACAAAAATATTTAAAATTGCAATAATACTTTTCGTACACCTTATATTTATATCCTAAAAGTAATCGAATGAAAATAATAACATTCGAAAAATAAAAAATTATTATTGTTTAATTAGCATGAACTTTCATATTCGAAAACTGGGTCTCCCTATCTACTAAGCAATGGGTGCAAAAAGCTATCTACGTACAAGACAAGGTTTTTTTTTTGTCGTCATCAGCTAACAGTTGAATGATAATCAAGGACAGAGGCTGACAAATTCTAATCTGCGAACCAAAGGGCAAAAACATTGAATCGAGAGATCCGTATCTCACTGACAAATGATTGTTGCACATAAGGTGGCTAATGCATTATAATCAAATTGTATATTCCCTAAAATAAAAATAAAAGTGATAGATTATTTATTGAATATTGTACTGCTTATAGATATAGTCAATATACTGTAGGTTAACTTTGCAAAACAGGGAACTCTTTTCAGAGACACATAAAAGCATTGAATTATTTTCCAAATTGTTATTTTTTTTATTACACTTTTTTTCATTCTGCTAGTACTATGTCATGGAAATGTGTATCTGAATATTTGACGAAATTTATTGAGAATAGTCGTCAATAGTTGTTTTAAAGCAAATGATGAGCAAATATTTAATTTGTGTTAAAATTTTTTATCGATATATTGAAGTGTTTGGTTTGCTTTTTTTTTCATTGTTTTTTTGCTTTTGTTTCGTAATTAATAAATTTACAAACTTAAAACATACTCATTTTTACGGACAATACAGAAAAAATTTAAATGCTTTATCAAAATTATTAAATAGCAATAAATTTTAAACAAAAGCAGTATTTTTAAAAACAAAGTATTTCTTTAAAAATTGTGAAGGATGTTTATTTTAGTTTAATACATAAAAATATGAATTTTCAGAACACTTCATTAATTTCAAACTATTTTAATCCGAATTTCAAGAGGCATTTTTAATTATAGAAATGCCAAATTTCATTAATTTATTGAAATTAGCGATTTAACACGATAGCCATTCCTATAATTTTAATGATAACGTTATTTATTCATAATATGATAAAATAACGTTATCATAATGAATAAATCATAATATCATAAATCATAATATGATTCATAATATGAAATTATCTTGACACACATCGCGAATATTGAAGAGTATACGAACTGGTTATGTCAAAGGTCAATTTTGTTTCGTAAATCAGTGAACCTCGAGTTCTACTGTTGTATGATACGAACAGTTCATCGACGGGTGACGAGGGGAAGGGCAATTTCTTCGCATTTGCATATCGTACTGAGAAAACCCTGAAAACTACCACCAGGCCAGTATATCGATACGAGACGCTTTACACTATCACAATTTCCATCGAGTGTCATCTTTTCTGAAAGCAGCGATTACTACAACGAAGCCATCAGTGGATTCGCGCCTGAGCTTTCACGGACACTAGCAGTGCACCTTGCTAATGGATCACTAATCGGATTATAGGTTAATATTGAAGATAAGTTTGTAAAAACACACTTGTGATTACTATGGTAAATTAACCACTTTGCTTGTAATAATAAAATTCACAAATTTCTTTTTTATGTATTATTTGATCAAATTATTTCACTAAATACTTATTTCTTAAGAAAGTGGCATAAAATTTAAGTATTTGATATTTGATTAATGTTTAATAATTAAAAATAAAATAAAAAGTCTAAAACTGAGAAGAAAGTTTCTTTCAGTGTGCTTAAAATGATACCACGCAACTGAAAACTTTAAAAGTGGCTTTTAGCTCCACTGATGGTTAAAGCAGCACATGATATTCTAATTAAACCGGAGCTTGTTTCCAAGAGCTAATCGTGTGAGATAGGACACCACGAAAACAAGTGGAACGACGGCTTATTTAGAAGCTTAAAGTATGAATTCCAATTTTTATCTCCTCTGTCACTTTAACTTTAGATAAGAAAGTATTTGTTGTAAACACTATACTTACGCTACTTGAAAATTTATGGTTGTCACCTGTTGCTTACTTTGTGCTACATTTCCAAAGACTACGCCACGGTGGGCCTTCTTCGCTTTTTCGCAGAAACGGGCTCGAAGGACGCTGCTTCCGATAGCGCGAGGAAATTAAGAGATGATTATAATTTTTGTAAGATATTACCATTTAAAGAAAAAAAGAAGAAAAACACAAAAGATAATGAAATATTACTGGAAACTTCGCAAGACACGAAATTTGTGAATTAATAAATTTAACGCATTGAGTCACAGTTGCTTATCCAATCATGCATTTTTATGATATTTAAAGGAAACATATTTTTTGGATTATTTAATACTTTTATACTAAATAAAATAAAAACATTTGTAATGAATCTGCCGATTTTAAAAAATAAATTCAGTTCTTATGCTAATATAATTCAATTCATAGAACGTTTATTTATTTATTTTTTTTCATAATTTTCTTCAATAAATCCCATTTTAGTAATAACAAATATGGTACAAAATTTACAAAACATGAATAAATTTTTCACAGATAAATAGGTTACGAAATAAGGAAATTGAATTTCAATATAAGGGTGCATTATCGGCATGCAGCAACGCTCCAAGAGTGATCACTTTCGTAGGACTTCGTGTAGGTTGTGTCTTAGAATGAAATGCTGGCTGCCTGTCTCAATCTAAGAAAGTGGAGATTCAACATTCCCCTGCCAGCTACGATGTTGAGACATGCGGTGGGCTATGCCTGTTTGGTGAGCCATCTGCATTGCCATTTTTGATAGCCCAAATTGCTCGCTTTGAGGGAAAGACGAGAACATGGACAGACTCCATATAGCAGGATGTTCGGACTTGCGTGTGGACTTCGAGGTGAAAAGATATTGGAGCGATGGAACTTTGCGGATGAGACATTGATTTTTTTCTTCTTACTGTTTTGTGGGTTTTACACTGTTTTAATCTTGTAAGAGTTTATCATTTTCTCTTGCCATTGGAAATAATAAAAAAGAATTTTAATATCAACGTGGTTATTCTACAATTTTTTAAATGCATTCAGTATATTTTTAGTGAAAAACTGTTTATTTAAAATGTTAAACATGATTAAATAAGGCGCTCGTTTGATTTCATTGTGTATGGAATTTTAAACAAAATTTAATGAAATTTACTTTCAAAAACACTCTACTTCGTTTAATTAAATCAGTCAAAACAAACAGAAAAGATGCGCAGATCGATTCTAATATAACACAGAGATAATTAGACCAAATTATCTATAGGAAGAAGCAGCTCGATTCAACTGACTGTCTATAGTTGCTGAAATCTTTTCATAGGGTTGTGTGACCAAACACAGAGATACGGAAGAAGGAGCTTGTTGGCTAAATCATCTATAAGGGGAAAAAAAAAGTAAAAATCTATTCAGAAGGAGTTTCATTCAACTAACTGGAGTCTTTACATAGGGCTGTAGGACCAAACACAGGGATAAATGACCAAATCATCTATGCGGAAGAAGGATCTTGATTCAATTGATTGTCTATAGTTGTTGGAGTCTTTACATAGGGCTGTGTGAACTCTCTCGAATATCAGAAAAATAATCGATTAGTTTCTATCGATATGGGTTCTCCATCAATCTTCTCACAAGGTCTAAAATCTTTTTGGTTTATAAAAATTATTTTGTGCTAGTCTTATTTAGAAGCTTCGTTCTATCGATCGTTAACAGCAGTAAAGCGATCAAATATTTCACTTACATCGAAATTTTTAGTATTTTGCTTTATTCAAAGTACATTTGGCTTATAAAGCATTTTTGAAAAGCGTTTTGCTTAAAAAAATCCGAATAAAAAGAAATATGCGTAAAAGTTATTAACTTACGAAAAATAAACAATTACGATAGCCTCTCGATAAATTATACCTCGTTATATTGCTTGCTGTTTAAGAAAAAAAAAAATTGTTATACAAACTCTTGAAAGTTTCCTGTTATATCGCTCTTTCCTGGCATGTGCTTTGTAACGAAGAGCTGATGTAGTTAAATATTTACAAGTTTCATATGATATAGCGATAATCTTCTTCATTATATATCGTCATGTTTGTAAATTGCTGGTGAATAAATAATACAAGACTATTTTCCACTATCGAACTCTTATTTGCGAAACCACATACACATGCATGAAATCGTAATTTTTAAGCTATCATTTACAAAAATATCTAACACAAAATGTGTTTGAAATATAAGAAGGCTTATCTCTACTAATTCTGAAAATGTGTCTAGCTAGAATCGTGCGTATTGTAAAAAAAAAAATTCCTTTTGTTTAAAATGGAAATGATTTGATTTTTGCTCTCTCTCCTTACTTAATTAGAATCTTTGTCAAACTAGCGCTATCAATTATTTTTTCCTTAAATTTTATATTTGCAGGATCGAATCATATTATTAAAAATATCTTTCAAAATTGTTTATTTATAGTAAATCTTTAGGAGCTTACATTTTCGAAATGGTTTAGTAAAATCTGTATAGATTTTTGACAGCTTGGGTGTGTGTCATGAATGACTAAATTTAATTGAGATATAATTCACTTTTTTCACTATTTACATAATTGATAATAGATGACTTTCAGATGGAATTATCCAGAAATAGGTCAAATATGTAATAAGTCTCATATAATGCATAATAGGTCTAATATAATGTGTAATGGGTCTAATATAACTGTAACTGTGAATGTTGTATATTTACATCATATAATGAAAATATACATAGTCACAATTATTATTATATCTATTTTTTATTCCTTATTGATTCAAAATTCAATTTAGAGGGAAATAATCTGAAATACAAAAAATTATTCAAAATGGAAACAGCAAAAAAAAAAAATTTTTTTTTTACAAATTAACATATATCAAAGGAGAACGGCAAATTGATGCATTATGCAAGGTGGTAAAGATGTTACAAAATTTCTCATGTATTCAACTTTCTAATATGATTTGAATCTCTTGGCTGATGCCTATTATTTGTCCAATCTTCTATAGGTATCCTTGTTTAAGGATGGCGACTGAAGATCTAGAAATTATTAGTTTTTTTTTTTTTTTTTTTTAATTACCAAATCTTGAAGGTTGTCCTAAACAGAAATCTAATAACTGAATATTTAGCTTGTTTTATTGTAAAGAAGTTGAGCAAAATTTAAAAAAACTAATTAGATTTCTAATTATTCTATTCTTTTTATCTGCATAAAATGTTGATTTAAAAAGTTCATGAAAATAGAACCTATTACTTTATTACTTTCAGGCCTAAGAAAAGCTCTTTTCTAAATCTACATCTACATCTACATATATATATATAATCCCCAACCGCAACAAATGATATATGTTTGTTATGACAATCAGAACTTGTACTGAAAAATTATTGGAAACATTTAAATGAATATAACTTTTTTTTTTTTTCCCATTTCAAACTGGAAATTTTATATTTTCAATTTCTATCCGATGTATGTCTCGATATTTGCATTTACACATTTTGATTCTATTAATCTAAATATTTCTTTTGTTTTGCAAACAGTAAAACTGCGTAACAAAATTTGAATGAATATCTAACGCTTGTTTCATGTAACACAAGGTTACAAAATCAATGTTACAAATGCAAAATATGGGAAATAACAAAACAAAAATTGCTTCACTACGATTAGATTTTGCACACAATTTTGTACTCGAGACAGCCTTAGCAATAGCAATCAAGTTTTTTGTGATATGCAAAAGGAAACCCAAAACCACCGATACATCTTATTTCTTGAATTATATTGATTGCTGATTAGGTGGCCACCTACTAGTAAAAATCAAACGAATGGTCTTCATATTGCAAATAAAATGTTTGACCACGGCTAGGATAACAAATTCCATTCTTCTATTAGGGAAGATTTTAACATCTAGAGTGTAAATAATATAAGGTTGTGGCATCCTAATATAAGGCTATGGCATGTAATGATTGAGTTTAAACAACGTCTTCAGCATGCTTTAAATTATTTAAGTCATTCCACTGACCACACCACAAGATGAATACCTTCTTTCAGAATATCGACAAATTGTGCTTTATGTGGGCTAGAGTTGTAATTCACAAAAATAAAATTCGTCCTCATAAAACACGGAAAAGTCACACTTTAAGCTTCAAGTATTGCACCCATATACTGCTGTACAGTCACAGTGTCGACATTGAAGTTGGAAGTTGCGCAGTCACTCGCCAACATAACTATCGAGCAACTACTAATTGACAGTTTCAAGTCTACCAATAGATATCCATATAAATTCATCATTAGAACGGTTTTCAGAACTAATTGTAACTGAAATAAGTTAATCTAGTAAGTAAGTCTAGTAATCAGCTTTTTCTATGTAAAAAATAGAATTCTATTGTCGAAATTTTTAAATGTGGAGAAAAAAAAAGGTAAAATTTTATTACTAAACGTATCCTTTGTAATGTTTAACAAACATTTGATACTTATGCTACATTTATCATTTCCTAAATCAGAAATAACATTGATTTTTAAAGTACCTTTACAGCTATGTTGAAAAATTGCAAAAATGTGTTTGCAGTTTTAGTTTTGTAAGCCATAGTTTAAGAATATCTTATTCTTCTAGATTTTAAATTAGGGCACTTTTTAAAAATAATAGGTGATTATTATATTTTTTGCCATTCTTTTTTTACGTGTAATAAAGTTTTCATCTTCACTGCCAATTGTATCAATTCTCGAGCAAAAGCAATCTTTTATAGTGATGACAAATAAAAGACACAGGCATCCTGTTGACATCAGCAATGAAGGAGAAAAAGAATGGATGGTTTTGGGATGCATCCAGAATTGTTGACTGATATAAGTACTAAATAAACTTGCTCAAGTCTTAAAAATTTTGGAATGGAATTACATCATACATCCTGTTGGAGTGAAAAAGAAATACTTGAGCTACAGTTGAAAGTATTTCTCTTTCGAAAAACATTTTTTTTCTTCCCCTTTTGAAACCTTCGAGGTTGAGAAAACAAGAATTATTTATACTAATAACAATGAATAAGATAAAATAATACTGGGTGAGAACAATGTTTTACTGTTTTTATATAATATTTTTCGTTTCTAATACCGAAAACATTTTACCTATTCAAGACTTACTGTATTTTAGAAAAATTTAAATTAAATTAGAATTAAAAAATAAAAAATAATTTATCACCAAATACAAAAATTTGATAGTTTTTACTAAGCAAAGGAAATTAGCTTATTTTATTTTAAAATACAAATTTATGGACAAATTTCATATTAATTTTAAAGAAATATTATTTAAAACATCGTAAGCCAATACAAGTATACAATTAAAAATTTTCTTGTATCATATATGAGAATTTAAAAACGAGGATTTTAAATTTAAAATTGAAATGGAGCATTAGGAAACTTTTGAACAATGATGCCAACATTTTATAAGAAAAGTGTTGTAAAAAACTGCTTTTAGTTTTTATTGAAATTGTATTTTGCGACCAATAAAAAATTTCTTTTAGGAAATATAAATAAAAGTACAAATATTATTAGAGATATATGCCAGTTAGGACCTTCTCGAATCAAAAATACTGTTATATGGATTTAGATTTTGTATAAAACAAATTGTTGAATTTAAAGAAAAATTCCATTTTGTTTTTGAGATTATTTTTTTGCTTAAATGCATGTTTCTTTTTTGTGTTATTATGCTACCCTTTATTTATTTTTGAATTTATTTAATATAATATTTCTTAAATTATTACAATTGTTTATTTTCATTTTAAATAGAAAGTTAAAATATTTAAAATAATTTAGTCAATGTTTCCAAAATTACCTGCATGTTATAGAAAGTAGAATCTGCTTGTTTCGTTCAAAATATTATGAATGAAACTTGCCGAAAAGGATAAACAAAAAAGGGTAAACTCGCAGGAACAGGGGCCGTTAGGATTTGGCTTCAAAAATTCATTTCTCCAAAGTCCGCCAAGTAACGGTTGCTATTGTAAGTGAAGTGAATTGCAAACAGTATAAGAACTCATGGTTATTACATTTGGTAACTTATCGCTCAGTTAGAGCCAAAAAAAAGTCGCCAAAAGTCGCCAATCACATCAACTTTAATTCCAGCATATTTTCGTATCATATGAACTTTGTTGATACAATACATTGCAGGATGCATTGAATTGAATGACAATTGTTCTTTTTAAAATGAAAGCATTGTATGCATCATTATACTTTATTTAAGTAGCTTGTGAGAATGATGGAATCCGGTTTCATATCTTTTAAAAATTCATTCAAATTGGATTTCTATGTCACACGCAACAATTGTTATTAAAAAAATTCAAGGACATCAAGATTTATTTCTTATTTGAAAGTTTACAAATATAGCATTTAGTTAAATAAACAATCCTTAAAAGATAAAAATCTAACAATAAGATTCAAAAAACCCATTTTCAATATTTTACAAAACCTATTGTAGTACTTAATTTTCACATTTTATTTTTTTAATACAGTAAACACTATCTGGGACAAAGAAAAAGTGAAACATAAATGACGATTACATCTGGAATAGAACTTTAAAAGTTTTGATGCATTTAATAATTGGGAATTATGAAATATTAAACGTGAAAATAAGGGATATAACTTTAAATAACAAAATTGCAAGTAGACAATTATTCAATTATTATTATTATTAATTATTAATTATTCTAGTTTCTGAAGCTCGGTGCCCCAGGTTTCGGATTCGAGTCCCCGGCGGTGTTATGGATGCTTGTAGAGGTTCGGAATCCACTTTAAGTCGTAGGTCCCAGTCAAATATGACTGATAGGCGTACTGCTGACAACCCTGCCGCGTAAGAAGAAAATACCTCATATTTTATAATCTACCAGTAGGCAGACTGCCTTGGCCCACCATGGGGCTGTTGAGCCATTGAAGACGAATTGTATCATAGAATACAAGTTATGAGTTCTATAACTAGTTCACTTTCCTTATTAAATATCACTGAAAATATAAACAGAAGTATTCAGCAGTAAACTCAATCAGAAAAAATTTATAACAAGGTGCGCATTTTAAATTCCAATACATTTTTTAAATATGAATGTCGTTAAAAATTTAGTAAGGTAATCATTAAATAATAATCGAATAAAAAAAACAGAATGTAAACAAGATTTGTTTATTATTCTATAGAAGAAAATTTATGACTTATAGTTGATATTTTTTGTACTTAAAGCAGTTTAAATTGCAAGCATATCTGTGTATAATTTTATGTATTAATAGAATGCATCTATATGAATTAACTGACTATATTCATCAAATACGTGTCATTTTTAATTACTGTGTTATTGTAGATTATTACGGAGATCCTTGGCCGCGTAGCGGCCACTAGCTCCTTCTTTTGTAAAATGTTGAAACATAGCGGTGGTCTCATGCCCTTTGAGTTAATAAGCAAAAATAGATAATTAAATGGCCTTTTTTTTTAAAAAGAGAATTAATTATTTAATAAAATTATAAAATGAAAAATATCAAAAATGTAGATGTTGATGGAATCAGTTGCATGTAATAACCCCGAATGACAAATTAGGAGAAAAGCGAACTTTTTTCGTCTAGGCAGTTGTAAGGAATTAATTTAAAATATTTAGAACAGTGCGAGGTCTTTTGCTATGTTTGCGGGAAGAAATATCATAATCGTAATTTTGTAGGATATTTAATACAGGGTTATTAATTTTTCGCATATCATTATAGAATTTAGTAGAAATTTTGTGAACAAATTGTCTTAAACTTGGAATCGAGAGAGCTCGTCTAATATCGTCATTACGAAAGTACCAGGGTGAATTCGTTAACATTCTGAGAGTTTTGTTCTCAAGCCTTTGAATAATTCAAAAATTTGTACGCGCGACAGAACCCCAAACTGGGCTTGCATAAGCTAATACTGGACGAAGATAAGAGAGATATATTAGAATTTTGAGATTAAGAGGTAAAGCTGAATTTCTATTGATTAAAGGGTAGAGAATTCTAAATTGAGTATTGAATTTATTTCTAAGGTTGTAGATATGCGATCTGTAGTTAAGTTTACTATCAAGGATAATTTTAAGTACTTAGTTTCTTTAGACCAGGTGATATAATTATTGTATATTTTAATATTAGAGGGTTATATAATTTTTTGCAAATGAAAAGAACTGCTTCAGTCTTGTCCACATTTAATTTTATCTTCCAATTAATGAGCCATTTTTCTAAATCAATGATATAATTTTGCAAATTTTCCTGGATAGTGCAAGTTTTTCGGCCTTGCGTTAAGATTGCAGTGTCATCAGCATAAAGACTAATTTTGATATTGTTCTTTTGTGGAATATCGTTGATAAAGATATTATAGAGGAAAGGAGCTAGAATAGAGCCCTGGGGCACACCAGCGTGAATATCACGAATTGAGGAATCAGTATTCCCTACTGCGACAACAAAGTGTCTGTATGAAAGATAGTTACGAATTACTTGAATCAAATAAGGAGAGAAATTGTAAGAAATGAGTTTGTAAATCAATCCATTAACCCACACTCTATCGAAAGCTTTGGCCACATCAAGAAAAATTGCAGCAGTTTCATATTTCCAGGTAAATCCTTCAGCAACAGTTTCTGTGAGAAGAGCTGATGAGTTGTAGAAAGTTTTTCTGTAAATCCAAATTGCTGTGGGATGAGAAGGTTCTTTTTGATTTGACTCATTTTTAAGAAGGTTCAGGATGACATTTTCAATTAGTTTACTAATAGAAGAGAGTAAAGAAATTGGTCTGTAACTAATAGGAGAAGTAGGGTCCTTTCCAGGTTTAAGAATTGGGAGAATTCTAGCTGTTTTCCAAGACTTAGGATAATAACCAGTATGAAGAATAGAGTCAGTAATTTTACATATCTCAAGTATTATTTTGAAAGGAAGGTATTTTAACATTTTATTAGTAATTTTATCTATGCCAGGAGTTTTGTTAATTTTCAGTGAGGAAATGCAATTAATAACGAAAGATGCTTTAGTGATAGGAATTTCAGAGACTTGACAAGTATTAATAAAATTTGTGATAGTGGACTCAACGAGATTTTCTATATCATGATTATTAATGTTGTTCTCAAGAAACTGTTCCTGAAGGCTGTCAGCTAAAACCTCAGCTTTTTGACTGTCAGTGGTGGCCAGTGAATTGTTAGAGCCTAGGGTTCGAATGTGAGAACGTTTACGTTTAAAAGTCCTGGGACAAGACCAGAAGGAACCATCTTCGCAGTTTACGGTTTGCAGGTGTCTATCCTAAATATTTATATCGAGCAATAGCTCTTCTCAGTAAAGTCTGCGAGATTTTTAATTACTAGATTCGATTCAACAAATCCTCATTTATGTATGGTTAGATAAATTAAATTTTTAAAAATAAACTCATGCAATTATGTATTTTGCAAATAAATAAAATTATGATAAGTATATAATATATATTCTACATAATATATTAAAAGAATATGTATATTAAATAAATATACTGATTTTAGATACAGTTTTTCTAAAGAATTGCAGCCAACAATTCGCTTTGAATTTAATTTGGTTTTTTTTTTTTATATTGGTTGGAACTCAATACTTTTGATAAGGATGAAATGACAATTTGAAGAAGAAAAATTATCTATATAAATTAAGTCTTATCACGTAAAAATATTTTTGAATACAAGATAACGGACTTTGTTGCAGAATCGATAAGTTTATTATTCTACGCAAATAATTCAATACTTTTTTGGAACCACAAAAATTATTTATTCATTAATTAAATATTATATACTAATTTGATTGAAAGATATTAATAAGTTATTACATAAATAAAGTACAGAATCATAAGTTGGCTTTTCAAATTAGAACGCATCGTAACAGAATGGAAATGTCAAGAATACAAATAAATAGAGAACTGGAACATTAAAAACTGGATAGAGAACTGAAGCAAATAAATAGGCAACTGGAAAATTCATCAAAATTATAAAACAATTGTGTAAAAAAAAAAACAAAGGGATTTTTTGTAAAGGGAATGTATAGATCAGTTTTTATCTTCCATACAATATCATGCTATTTCTTCATGTAAGGTGAAGCAGAACTAAAACTTGCAAGTGTTCGAATTCATTTATGGGAGGCGTGTTGAGACACCTGTTTATTTTATCACGAATCTGTTTTTCTTTAGTCAAATACCCTGATTCTAAAGGAAAGTTGGAATCAATAAGAGTAGAACAGAACGACTAAAAGATCTCAACGACGTCATTTTATAAAGGCCTTAGAGGACAAACCTTCTGTAGACATGGTGGATTGTACTACCACAGCATATACTTTATCAAGTAATAAATTAGATGATACATCAACATGTAAAAAGTGCAACTGCGTCTTTAATCGCTGTAGTGAAGTAATCATTGTTTTGCTCGTCTTTAATTAAGCACAAAGGCATCTGCGACTATTATGGAATACTGAACAAAAGAGCATGACATGCCTTCCAACAATCCTACTTTTGCATGCAACATTATTTCATGTGCAAATATACTCGGTGAAAAATGTTTAATTCGTATCATGCGTCACTTTACTTATTCACCCTTGCTAGGTTTGACTTGGATGAAGTAGGCTACCGGATCTTCTCGTTTCTAGCATGCATGTTCTACATTATTTTACCATGGAGGAATACATCCTATATTAATCCCACTTTTATGGCTCCATTAATAAATGGCATTTTATGTTGTTTTTAAATATTTCTTTTTCATATTTATAATTCAAACTTACTATGCATAATGAAATAATTAATTTGACATCTTAATTTATTTGCATTCCGCTCCTTCGTAATGCTTCTGGTTAGGCATACTAATCCTACTTAAATTGAAAAGGAAAAATTTTAGTATCCGCACTCACATGCACTTTGACAAATTACTATTATAGCTTAAAAATATTTGAAAAATAAATATCTATGAAAGAATTGTGGAACATTAAATTTTCACTCATATTTACATTCACTGATATACTTGATGTTTGATCAATGCCATATAAGCTGTACAGGATGCGATACCTCTGTAGAAATACACAAAAAATTAAATCATATCTCTATAACACACACTCTATAATCATAGCTTTATAACACATAAGAATCATATGAAACTTCAGAACGAATTTAAAATGAAATTTTAAGAATAAAGCTAAAAATTTTACCCCTAGGCTTGCAAAAAAACAGTTTAAAGAAAGATGGACGATATTTGCTTTGCAATTAGACAGCCGTCAATGGGCTTGCGTTACTTGAAACTGTGGACGATCTTTGAATAGTTATAATGTATTGTGTTCGGGAATATTGCTATTTGTAGTTTATCTGTAATCAGTGTAGTGTTGATGCATTACAAACTTTGTCTCTCCCTATCCATAATGTCGTCATTTTGACTCCAATGTCATTGGCAGATTGGATAACAGGGTTCCATTATGTTGCCAACATGATCTCAATATCTGATATTTCTTTCCTGTGGAAGACATTTGAAGGAATTGGTATACCGAATTGCACTTACAGAATGAAACTGCTTGCTTCCTTCATCTTTGTGGACATTATGCTGTCGGATTGTTGCAGTTAGCCACTATAACTACGATGAGGTTATGCAGGTTTCGTTGCGCACTGTGTGCATTTTGAAAAATCTTCTTATGTTTTCATCCTTTGCATTTTGAACATCTTGGCATTTTGAACTGACTCTGTTCAAGATTATTATTCGTACACCGTTATTATTCGTGACGTCATATTTTTCTTTTGCAATTTTCTCGAAATCCTTACATTTTAGAGGTATGATTCTTTGGCCAACTTTAATGTACTTCGTCAGAGGATACACACTCTACACTTTATACGGTATTAACCGAGTACTCTCCATAATTTAGATTGAAATTTTCTCAGCTTTAAAAATTTCTCAATAAGCACAATTATATGAATGAGAATTTGGATATAAATAAAAATAAAATTAACTGGTTAAAAATAATTACATTAACATTTCAAAATTTGGATTAAAAAATGTCAAATATCAAAATAGCAAGTTTAAATAAATTTTTGAAAAAAAAAAAAAAGCAAAATATTTACATTAAATGGTTAGTTAAAACCCAAAGGTATTATATTTTTTACTAAGATTAATGTTTATAATGTTATACGATAATATAATGTCCCCCTTATAATTATTTTGTGGGAGCCGTTCGAATAATCAACTGTGTTTTGGTTCAAGGAAATGTTTTTTTTTTTTTATTCAAATCATGTATTACCCACAATCATAAAAGCTATTTGCATATTTTTTATTGAGAAAGAACAAAGATTTTTAACTCTTCAAAATTGCTTATTGTTTAGCTTAAAAATTTTTAGATGAAAGTGAATTATATAATATAAATGTATTTGAAAAAATTTGATAAGGAGAAATTAGGGAATTAGGATAAAATCCTAATTCCCTTGAATTTTTGTACAAAAGAATGCAATTAAAAATAATTGACCTCAAAAATTAATTCAGTAGTTATAAATTCTCGAAATAAAATTAATGTTGTGTAGAAAAAAAATTGAAAAAGAAATGAAATTAGAGATTCTGTTAGAGGAGAAAGTATAATGAATAAGGCGGTAGAAATGAATAATTCTGAATGACAGATATTGCATAATAACTTATATTTCATACTTAAGGATCATTTACTCAACTTTAAGCATTACTACATAAATTCATTTCATTTGGTAAAAGACTTTTTAACATTGTACGATCTTCATAAATGTGAATCGATTTGTAATTTGTCCTTGGTGAAGAACTTCTATAAGCAATTCAAACCAATTATGCTATTAATATGTACATCTTTATAACGATTTCCAATATTATATTCTTTAAAGTCCCTGATGATTTATAAAAATTCTCAAGATATGTGTGTTACTGTATATGTTCCGGTGTTTATATATATTAAACCGGTGTAATTACCGGATTAATCCGGTAATTAAGAATAATCATCGATTAATCACACACACACACACATATACATATATATATATATATATATATTAGATAAATTTCCAATTTGAAACATTTTAAAAATTATGAATTATTGATTAATCTAAAAACAATAACTCCATTTAAATTTTGCAGAATTAAATAATTATTAATTTTCTACAAATATAAATTAAAATCATGAATTTTTAACAACTTAACAACAGTATTATGAATCCCAACTTTTTTTTTTTATACAAAAATTATTATTTTTGGAATAAAATTTTCAAATTATTATTATTTGTTGATATTGAGAATTTCAGATTTTCATATATATTTATTGCCATTTCTGCAAAAAAATTATTTTTGTTACATTTTAAAAAATATTTATTGTAATTAAGTATTTTAAGATCTGAGTAAGCATTATAATATTTATTATTGTTAGAATATACTATTAGGCAGAATATATAAAGTATTTTATTATATATTTTTTATTATTATATTTTTTCAACCTTCTTGCCTAAGCTATATACTTAATCTTTTTAAATACAAACTTTAATTTCAAATCGAATGAAAAATAACTTTAACAAACTAAAAGATAGAAAAAATTAATAAATTAATGTATCATTTTTATTTTATATATGCGTTCCATTAATTACTTTGAAATTCTTTCACGGATATTTTTCTTTTCATATTTTTCAAACAAATATTTCCTATTTTATTATTATAAATATTTTTCTTAGTGCAATAATTTAAAAAGAAATGGTATAATTTCATCATCATAATAAAATGCTATTTCATAACTTCACTTGTTACTTGGTTTTTGATAAAATTAAGTTTTGTATTTAATTATGGTCTACTACCATCTAATTGATTGATTGATTGCAACTTTATACACATGTTAAATTTCGACACCAGAACAATATTTCTATATCTTTGACGAAGTCAGCAAATACCAGAAAAAGACAACAAATATCTATTGGAATTCCTCACTTCCAAAACATAGCCTCATAAAATATATTATTAAAGTTATCAATTCTAGTTTCAAAGTTTTCAAAACTTGGCAATATTTTAGCTTTTTGCCGATGCATGATGAGTGTATTAATAAAAGAAGAAGCTTATTAAGGTACATTTCAACACATGAGACATTCTATTTCCAATATATGATATTTGTCTTAATTGTAAGCAACATTCAGTGGCAATTGCAACATTTATTGATTTATTATTGAAAGTGAGTGACGAAGTATGAATACAGTTCTCAATCAACGTCAGTCATGGAATTCCTACTTTAACGTAGTGTTATAACGTAGGATACTAGGTAATTGTTGTGCTTTTTGGTCTTGGTATTACATAAGAAACAAAATAATTGATAATGAAATCGCATATTTAAGATTCAAAAATTTTCGAAGCTGGTTAAGCTTTGTACGTAACTATTAATTTTCACATCTGCTAGAAATTCCGTGGTGTATTAGTTTCTATATTTCACTTGATATCCAGCATTCTTCAATTCAAATTCTTTCCCTGAAATTTAACAGATATAAAAGTCAAATTGAAAATCCTGCGATTGAGCAATTAAATTATAAAATATTATGTCCTAGCTTTTATACTTATTCGTACAAAGAAATTCTAAATAAAATTATTTTTTGCATTTATATTTTATTATTAAAAGCATATTAAAAAAAATTCTTTACTATAGACTAAGTATATACACTAGATGAATTATTTATATAGGTGACATTCATTCAAGTAAAAGAGTTTGTTACATTATTCAGTGTTTTAAAAGCTTAAATATACTTATTTTTTTATGGTACTAATATTTTCCCTCCTCCTTTAAAACTAGAAGTCAATAATCTTTAAACATAAACATTATTTTTCAAAAATAAAATAAGTATTTAAATATTGTAGGTTATTTATGTAGTTTTTTTTATCAAGTTTTTACTTGATAATAGTCAATTAAAATGGCATTCACTAAAATGTATAATGCTGTGAATGGAATCAGGATCGCGCATGTTTTTAGATCTTAAATCTGGAAATATTTATCTACCTTAGAGTAATTAGCGATTTCTAAATATATGATGATTAAATCTCATAAACTGTAGGTAAGACATCCCATCACCACCCCCATTCAACTCATTCCCGTCTCCATGAATCCCTCCCCACATTTTAAAATATACTATCATAGATTAATACAAAGGCAAAAGGTTGTGTATTTTTGAGTGCCTGGGGACAGGATCTCCCTATCTGCTTTTGCATAATTAGTAAAATAAAAATAATTTTTAAGTGAGAAAACATAGAGAATTTAATGTGTAATAAATGTGTATAAATAAAGTGTTAATACATATTTTTTCCAAAAAGGGAAATTAATTATCTAATAGTTCGTTGCTTAAACCTTTATATGACATTATATGTATAAGTTGCCATTATACTGAATTAAGCATTCAAGAAAATTGCATCTGGCGAAGACATATCATCATCGAGTTTATACAGAAGGTTCAAAGAGCCAGATGTTACTGATCTGAGCCACCTCGTTGGAACTGTGAGTATTAATCGTATGAATGAGAACTACACATTGAGATAAATCTCTTTACTGAACTATTTACCACCAGAAGAACGGGAAGATCCAGACAACGTTGCGTAGATGTTGTTGAGAAGACTTGTTTAGCCCTTGAAATAAAAATTCGGAAGAGTTTGGCTAGAGATAGAAATGCCTGGCAACGTTTAATTCAGAAGGCCTTGGTCCATCCTGGGCTGTCATGCCATGAACGATGATGATGATGACTATACTGAATTAGGTGAAACAACAACATTTCATGCTAAAATTATAAAATATCTAGAATATTTTTTTTTTAATCATAAAGAACATTCGGTAGAGAATGGCTGGCTGCTATTTGAAAAATAAATTTGAGCCAGATGGAAAACATTTTTACGTTTCCGTTGTTTCTGCAGTACGGGATCACTTAAAAGTGTATTCATTGTACATGTGTGAAGATGAACTCTGCTCTCGTGTTTAGTGACATTGACAAACAGTAGATTTTCTCCGACTTCCGACCGTGAGTGATAAAAATTTCTGACAATTCACTATCGTTACTGATAAGAAAAATTCCTTACTATCATTGTCTGTAATTCACGTGGCATTCCGTTCCGTTACATCATTTAATTGGGAAAGGATTACATTGAACAAATTCAAAACAAACATTAGCTTCAACGTGGTTTGGGAAGTTTTCCTAACATTGCATAATGTAAATGACATTTATACGCAACTTCCTCTAAAAGAAACATAAATAAATTGTTGAGTAAAAAATAATCTGTGATGATTTCATGTTTATTCTGGTCCTTAAACGATACTCTTCTAAGTAAAAAGGCTCTAACGTTTAGTTCGTTCATTTATTTATTTTTTATTTTCATTTTTTAAAAATAGATAGATCTGTTCTTTATTTGCTTCGCTTACAAATACTTCGTGGGGTTTTTCTTAATTAAGGATTTCAGTTAGTGATGAAAAAAAAATTTTCGATTACAATACGAATAGTGCACTTTCCAAGAATAATTTTACCCATGGGTAATTTTAAACTAGTATTAAGATTATTTCGAAAATTGTAATCACTATGGATTGAAAGTATTTCGATTTTGAAGTTAGCAAATCAATTGCTGAAGGTATCAATTTTGTCGAGCAGTTAGAATATTCTTGATTAACTCCACATATTTTGTGCTTTAATTTAAACTATTGCAATAAACTCTATAACCTTCCCTTTCAAACATGTATCACAAAAGTATTCCTTAGTTTGCCACCAATTAAATGAAGGTGATGGACTTAAGAATATATTATAATAATATAATTAAATATGAATATAATAAGAATATATTATAATAATATAATTAAGTAAGAATATAATAAGAATATATTATAATAATATATTAAGTAAGAATATAATAAGAATATATTATAATAATATAATTAAGTAAGAATATAATTACAAAGTACTGGATGGGATTTAAAGAAGAATCTTGCTATCTTGTTAATATAATATTCAAACTAGAATTGTTTTATTTTAGGCTTCAATTAATAAAAATTTTCATTGCAAATCGAAATGGGGATAAACTGTTCACTAACCAATAATATTATTTGATCTATTAAGTTTAGATGAGCCAGAAAAAGATATAAGTACATATGTTTTATATTTATTTCGTATTTAGTTTTTATTCGAATATATGGAACAGATTTTTGATGGGGTGAAAAGTGGGTCTAAGAAAGTCCCTTGCCTATAAAGACTTTTATTTTCATAATATAGAGATTTCCGTACAATAATAGCATGCAGAGAGTTATTTTTGAATAAGAAAAACCATTGTATGCAAAAATGTGGTTTGCTGTTCTTTATGCTAATCATCCGATGTCTCGTTTTTGTGTTCATGCTTCAATTACAATTTGGTACAATACACAAATATCACTTGTATTAATTATTATTTATTTACATATTAATTATGGGGCCTCATGACCAAATGATTAGCGTTCAGTGCTTCAGGTTCAAGCCATGGATTTTGATGTTGCCATGGATGTTTATAGTGGTTCAGAATCCACTTTTAACCGTAGGTCCCAGTTTAATATGACTGTTGGTCGTAAGGCTGACAAACTTTCCCCTTTAAAAAGAGAACGTCTCCTGTCTTACAATCTACCAGTAGGCAGACGGCCTAGGCCTACCATGGAGTGTTGCATCAAAGAAGATACATTAATTAATATTATTATCGTTTCGTGCTTAAGCTTCAATTACAATTTCATACAATACACAAATATCACTAATATTAATTATTATTTTTATTATCATTGGTTATTCACATTGTTACTATTACCATCAAATCTTTTGTTTCTGAAAGCAGAGAGGACAACACGCATCGCCAACAGATTAAACCTATGTCCTCCTGCAAGTAATCATCAAACTACAAGAGGAAAAAGTTAAAAAAAAAAAAAGTAATTTTTTTATAAATAATTCAAAACATAATTTGTAAAGAAGAATCTTAATTAATGGTGCTTGAGGTTACAGTAGAGCTAAATTGTCATGCTGTTGAGTCCTCGCCATTGTTACTATTACCATCAAATCTTTTGTTTCTGAAAGCAGAGAGGACAACACGCATCACCAACAGATTAAACCTATGTCCTCCTGCAAGTAATCATCAAACTACAAGAGGAAAAAGTTAAAAAAAAAATAATTTTTATAAATAATTCAAAACATAATTTGTAAAGAAGAATCTTAATTAATGGTGCTTGAGGTTACAGTAGAGCTAAAATTGTCATGCTGTTGAGTCCTCATGCATACATACCATGGGGAAATTCCCAACATGCTATGAACCGTCTTTTCTTTGTAATTGTCTAAATAAGGATTGTGGTTTTGGTTGCGTAAAAACAGTAGGTGCTTCAGTTGACAAAACGTTTAACACCAACTTTGCTACTTTTATCTTTATGAACCTCATAAATACTGATTAGTCATTGTGAAGAAATTTTTATCGGATGTTTATCACCTATTTCTGTATTATTTTTTATTATTGCGAGGTACATTTTGTATAATTTACTTATATTATCAACTGAATGATTCATAAACATCTATTATGAGCCCTATTGAACCTTATTTTCTTTAATGTATTGTTCGTTATAGATTAATAAGGATAAGCAAATGGCATCTATTCTATACATTTAACGAAAGCTATTTAGAATTTCATTAGATCCTTCGAAATTATAATAATTTACATAATTTCCAAAAGATATAATTAAATTCTGAACACAAAAACCATTATTGTTTCTTTTAACCATTATGCATTAATGTTAAAAATACAACTTCTCTTAATGTTTATTTTCCTGACCTTGAAAATTTTTAATTCAATTACAGTTAAATATAATTCACCATAGCCAAGTTACTCATCACAACTCTTTAATAAAATTCAATATCTTAACCATTGTTGAACCTCTTTAGCCCCCAATTATAAATATTTTAGCACTAAGGCGAATTTTTGATGTTCTTGATTAGGCATCTTTTAAATATTAAAGATTTCGACAAATTTGATGAATATTTAAAGTTGCAAGTGTATCTGAAGAACAGAAATAGGTACTAAATTAAAATTACAATTTTCAATACATTAATAAATTTTAGGTTTTTTTTGTGTTAATTAAAAAGCTTTCTAAAATTCAATGATAAAAAAATGTTAAATTAAAAAAAAAAAAAAACTTTTACCTTACATTTATTCATAATTTAAGAAATTTTAGTCCAATTGACGGTTTGGAGACCAATTACAAAAATTATTCCACATATCAATACGTAAGTTATAAGGTACGTGGAATAATTTAGTAGTTAATAATTTAATAGTTCATATTGCCGATATTTACTATTTAACAATACTATGCAATATCCTACCAGCTTGAAGATTTAATGTGGCAACAAAAATCAGTTGCATTTATTCGAATAAAAACTAAATACGAAATAAATAAACAACATATTACTTATATCTTTTCTGACTCATCTAAACTTAATAGATCAATAATATTATTGGTTAGTGAACAGTTTATCCCTCATTTCGAGAAAAAAAAAATTTGAAATGAAAAATTTCATTAATTAATGTCTAAAATAAAGCAATTCTAATTACATTAACAAGATAACATGAATATTTTTAAACCCCATCTAAATCTTTGTAATTATATTATCACTTAATTATAATATATTCTTACTTAATTATATTATTATATATTCTTATTATATTCTTACTTTGCAATTACATTCTTACTATTGTAACGATTATTTTGGCTGAAAGGTCGATGAATTTATTTTGTCACGTATTTGGCCTACACCTTTATTGCTATATTGTTTGGATTTTTTTTTCTTTTTTGGAGAATAAAATGAATTGCTGGATGATAAAAATTAATCAGAAATCAAACATTAAATTATACTTTTATTTTATTTTGAATCTTATATATTTTCATTTCAACTTGTTTATTTAAAAAAACTCCTTTCTGTATTAAAAAAAAAAAAAAAGGAAAATATACACATATAAATAGAATGTAGAAAATTTGATTTTTCATTTCTTTTCACTGAGTTTAGAAGAAACACTAAAGCATAATATGAAGTAAAGTTTTTTGTTATACGAAAACTTTTCCTTGCCTATTATAATTCACAAGTAAAAATTAATATTAATTATGGGTGAACTTGAACTATGGACATTTACAATTAAAAATATCCATGTTATTAGTCAAACATTTAATAATCGAGATTAGTGTTGAAAAATTTCTTACATTAAAATGGGGGCGTTAAAAAAATCTCAGTATATCTCAAAAATTCGTTCTGAAAAGTTCATGAGTCGAGTAAGACACAACTGTACAATTCATTTGCATTTGTTGGACATCGATGGGCATCGGGTTTCGCAAGGTAGGCTGCCACGAACAACTCATTGACGAACGAAGAGAGAAGGACTTTTAGGGGTAAATGCCTGCATTTTTCGTGTCCTATTGGATAAAATTTGTAAAACTCCCACCAAACAGCCTGACTAAGGAGACCAGATGTTTTACACACGTTGTCACAATCTTCATCGAGTTTCTTCATTACGGAAAGCAATGACTGCAATGGACGCTGCCTGTAGATTGAACCTGCGCTTTCCAGAACGCTAGTTGTGCATATCATTAAGTCGGCCACTGTACATTTTAACCACCATTCTCCTCATCATCGTACCTAGTATTAACAATATGTTATTTAATTGAATGCATTGGCCAAACTTTTCAAGTACTTAATCATTTATAACATTACAACTACGAAATTAGTTACATAACTTCAAAATTAGTTATTAAATTTTAAGAATTGAAGGTTATTTTAAATGCAGTCTATGAAATCCCTTAAAGAGACTTATTAAAATGATTAAACAGTGAAATTTATTACGTATCTATCCATAAGAATGGAACTTCTTTATAATGCAAACAAGTTGTTGTCTATCAGAAATTTTACTTCTGAAAATAGGAATAAATTTATAATATATTGTTAAAGATGGGGCAGCATATAATTTCAATCATCTACAGTTGTTCATTTAAAACGGTTCAGTAATTTAACTAAACTACAACTATATTTTATTGAATTTATCAAACAGTGCTTTAGCCATGATCGTACAATCAAAATTAAAGATTATTTTGTATTGAATTTTAATTCGTTTTTAATTCTATCAGTTTATTCTATAATATTTAAAAAGATATTGTACAGATAATTTCCAAATTTGCTAATTATTTTTCAGTTAAAACACTATTTTTACGACACTCTGGTTCTGGTTTTCTGGTTCTATTAATTTGATATACATATTTGAGCGGACTGAATATGAAGGACTTTAGGTTTTATGTATAGAAAATGACTTTGTTATACAATTTGATTGCGTTTCTGTGAAGCAATTTATGCATAGAGAATACTATTATAGCGTCTTTATGAAAACTGATTTTTTGTTTCTAATTCATTCTTTATTCGTTCTCTTTTGATTTTTGTATTGATTTGTTATACCCTTTATACATATGTATATAATATATTCACCATCTTAAAGTGCATCACTATACATATTTGCTTAAAACAAATATTGTTGCATAATTTTTTTAAATATATTCTTTTAAGTGTGTACATTTAAACACTTAAAACACTTGACAAAATCATTTAAACACTTGACGAAATCAGTATCATCGTCATGACATTATTGTTCACAATAAAGAACACAAAAATTATTTGTAATAAAATAAATATTGCTTAAACAAAAATCAAAACACTTTTAGTTTAATGTGTACAATAATTTAAAAGCAAAATATAAATTGTATTATTCCAAAAGTAACAGTAAATATGTTATAATAAATGATATCAAAATGAATATCATTTTCGCATTTACAGTTAAATATGAATATTATTCAACAGTTTGAATTTAAGAAAACCAAATTATAAATTACTACTGTATAAATTATCTTATAATATCATTTTACATACATTATGATCATTGATGTGCATTGTCATAACATGTACATTTTTTTTTTTTGTAGTCCTAAATGATAAGTGTAAATTATATTTTTAAGAACATAACAATATATGTCCACATAACATAATTATTACAATTGTAAAGAAAATTTTTAATAAATGTTAATTATAAATATGGAAATTAAGTTAGAAAAATATATGCAAAGTCATATCAATTTGACTGTACACAAGAAAACTGCTGTTCTATTTAAAGATTAATTACAAACACCTGTCTGAAAGGAGAAAAATTGCTTTTAACACTTTCAAAGCGAAGTGTCGAATTGTTTTTAATATATAGTGAAAACAGATGTTTGCTGGATAATACCGAACACTAAAACAGTGCTGGTTAGCATTCAAATGATTTATTTAATTACCCTTTTCTGCTTGAATGTTCAAATTCAGCAGTTCTTATTAAAACTTCTTTATGGTGTGATTATAGATTACTATTATGATAGTAAGATCCTCCAACACTATCAAGCATAAGAAAATACAAGTGAGCCTAAACAAGACAAGTTAAGTACTTTCTTTAAAGATATTAAAAGTGAAACGACCTCTGATACGGAACTCAATAAGAATCTAAACAATTCTGTAATCAGATAAACCATCGAAACTTACCTTTTTTTTTCCACGGAATGAACTGGCTTTGAGCTCTTTGTGATTTTCTATCCAAAATTTAATCCAGTGCATGTTAATCCTTTGGGTAGAAATTCATTAACAAAACAAATATGTTTCGTTCACACAATTTAAAAAATAATAATAAATTCACATTGGTGACAAGAATCAATTATGTGAGCACATCCACGCACAAACGGAAAGAAAAATCACAAGCTGGTGAACTGTAAAACATCAACATGAGATGCATATTTAATGTATTATGTTGACTTTTTAGATATTGTAATCTACTTCCTTGATATCAAACGTGAAAAAGACACTGCAACACTTTTAATCAGGGATTTAAGTTGATCTGTCTTCAGTAGTTGAAGATTGGTGTACGCTAAGAGTGTCAATGTATTGATAGGTCATCAAAAACACCAAATAAAAGGTCATGTCGAGCTTTAAGGATGTTCGCATCATGGAACCATCTTTATGACGAAGACACTCGGGCAGAAAGAGAGAAGTCCTTTGGGAAGCTGCCATTTCCACAGAAGAAAACATCTGCTTCAGAAGTGAAGGATTTAAATTTAACCACAGTTGTTTCACGAAGTAGATGTCGCTTTTTTGTGTTCTGCTTTCTCTCTTTTTTTTTTTTTTTTTTTTTCCCCCGTATTCTCTGGCAGCTTTCACGTACGGGGAGTCGGGTAGTGCAGTAAGTATGAATACCGAAGTCTTTCAAGAGAAGCGATGATAACCGCTCACTTCTTTACCCTTGAAATGACAGTTCCTTGTGTGTGTATTGTGCGCTGCTTACGTGATTTGCGGCGATTTATTATCTCGTTGTCACACTTTTTTGTTCACTTCTTTTTCATGTCACTGTAAACTTTTCAGTTCGCTGCGGTCAAAACTTATCTCTGTTCACTCTTTGGGATTTCTCTAGGCTTCCGAAGAGTTATCTGGTTTCAGATATTTGTTCTGACTACGGTATGCGATACAACCATTTTCCATACAAACGTCGATGAACAGGATAAGAATGTAGTGAAAAAGCAAATAGAAGAGTTGAGGTAAAAAAGAAGAACTATCTCATTTGCATAACTGTAGTCAAAATCATCTCTAGAGTAAAGGGATTTAAATAAACAAATTGAATTTTTTTCATTTAAAAGAAAACAATATCTTGAACTTCTATACATACAGTTTTATTTATTTAATTTTTTCGAACATTAGTTTGTGAATGAGTTATTCACGAAACGGATGTCGATTAAGGGGAAAAAAAAATCTTTTAACGATTATAGTGTTAAGATTTCTTTTTAATCAAAATAAAGTGCTAATTATTTTTAATTTCTTTCAACATAATTAAAAATTTTTTATTTTTTTTATTTGCTAAACTTATAAATAACAATATTTTTTTTTTCGAAATTCATTTAAAGGAAATAGTATCTTAAACTTATATGCATACAGTTTTATATATATTTTTATTTTTCGAATATTAAGTTTGTGAATGTTTTATTTATTTATTTTTTTTTTTTTTCATGAAGCCGATGTCGATTAAAGATTTTTAATAAAAATAAAATAAAGAAACACTTTTAACGATTATAAAAGTGTTACAATTTTTAATCAAAATAAATAATTATTATTTTGAAAGGTTTTTTCACATATTTATATAGTTTTTATTTTTGTGTTTGATGTAAATAAAAGAAGTAATTGCGGCAATACTTTTTTCTTTTTGCGCTTTTAAAATAATTTCAGACTATTTCGTAGTCATTTCTAACAAAAGTGTTCTTGCAGTTTTAAATTGATAATATTAATTCATTTCTCATCGCAATTAATCCATTCTGGCGATTTTCTTGGATCCAATTCGTCACAATTTCTTTTTGAATACGCCATTTCATTACTCCTTTATGCAAAGCACATTTATCCCTATTTATTTTTCCATTTTCTTTTGCACATTGAATCACTCTGATTTTGGAACCAGTACTGTGCTTGCTTCGTTTCACAGGACCCATATTTACTACTGAAAGGGATGCTATGAACTTTATTGAATATACTACAGCGAACATAAAAGTCTCATGTGCATTCTGATTTTCAATTCCTACTATAAATTCGCACTCTCCCAATATATGTCTTGTTCAAATTTTCAATCGTTCATAAATACTTTTTATTCATCCACTCAAGCTCAAATACATTTTTTTTGAACTTGTAGTGGATGACTGTGTTAATATAGTTTTTTTTTTTCATATATTAATTCATTAATTAAATTAAATTAATTAATTTTAGTTTTTTTTAGATTTAAGTTGCATGTATATATAATAATAGATGGCGCCAGATGTAAGAAGAAAATTTCAACTTTATTTTGTAAAAGACTTTTCTGCAATATAGTGAAAAAAAAAGTAGGAATTGACTTAAAAATTTTTCTATATTACTTGTTTCCAAGGTAAATCGTAAGCTTCGTACGTCACGAAAGAGAGGGAAGAAATGAAGAAAATGATAATTCTGTACCAAGATGCTGATTGTGCCTTCTCCCTCTTTTTGTTACTCTTCCTGATTGTAGTTCGAGAAATATACCGTTGTCCAAAGCCTAGAAAAATTCCCTCGAATAAATGACTTCAAAAGATAAAAGGGCATTGCACATATACATTTCAAGTTTCTTCGTAAAAAAAAAAAAGGAGGAGCGGGTTATATGGCAAATGCACTAAAAATTTAAAAAATGCAAATTGAAAGTATAAGTGCGCATTATACGTCAGAATATGCGGTATATAAATTTAAAATAATAATGGATATAATAAAAACTTTTCCTTCTCAACAAAAATTTTTTCGATCGACGAACATCGATTTTATAAGCCTCATTCTCAAAGTATCCTTAATCTATTGATTTAACATCCAACATTGAAGCTTTGGAGCTAATCGGGATTTTTATCCTGAAAACGACAGGAAAACCAGATTTTAATAAATATAGTCTATCTTAAAAAAAAAAAATACAGTCTATCCTTAATTCCACATGACACGCTAGTACACTTATTTTCCGTACAAAGCATCAAGCAATGAATAATTACAGATTCATGGAAGGATTCCTTCTAAGCCCGCGCAGAATGCGCGAAACCTACTTTCCCTTCCGAGTGAGAATCTGTAAGCCAATAAATATGCAGGTTTTAGTTAAATATATTTCCTCTCGGGATGAGAGATTATAAACTAAATGTTTCTCAGCAGAAGAAAGTTACACTATACTTCGTCTCGGATGAGAGTCCTGAGGAACCTGACTGACCATCTCTCCTGAATGTCACAGGAGGTGCTTTTGCAGTGCATAGGGAGGAAGCATGGTTACAATATAAATACTCTGGTTGTAACACCTGGTGTAAAATTCAGTATGAAGTATATTTCTTGCAAATATTTCCAATGTATTGTTAGAGGATACATTGGGAAAAGATTAGTTCAATTTAAAACCTAAATATTAAATAATAATTAATAGGCATATGAGCATAATTCTAATATTGTATGCTACAAATGTTTTTATTATGCATTTATCATATTATAGTGTAGTTATTGTTGTAAATAGAATGCTTCTTTTATTTGTGATATTTTTTCCTTCGTTATTTGTGTTTTTCTTATTTGTAAATATTATCGCCTTACTTTAGCACTCTCGAAAAGCATTAACCCTCCTACACCCACCGTCTTTGATTGGAGTAGGAAGGGGTAATGCTTCACCCTACCGTAATAGTCAAGATTTAATATAAGTCATGAATACATTAATAGATCTGTCGACCATCAATACATAGTTCAAGTACTCGCATATCAAAGTAAAAAAACTAGAGAACTAAATATAGTATTTAAAGGACAAATTTTTTATGGACTCTATTTTCAGTTTTGATTTCTACAATTAATTTGAAATCTTAAGTATTTTATTTTTTTTTTTCTTATCTATCCATCTCTCTTAATAGTTCTTTTCAATTATTTTCAATCATTTTTATTGAATTAAATTTTTGAGGATCATAAATTATAAAAAATAAATCAATAAAGTATTAAATATAAGGAAATCCAATGTTTATTTTATGGTTCCATATTATTAAAGAACATTTATATAACGGAGATAATACATAAACAGAGATAATCAAATTTATACAGTACTGACAATAACAATATTAATACTGCTTGCTCCCTTTTTCAACTATATCAGTCCTTTTGTCATAAATGCATATCACCTGAAAAAATCATTGTACTATCCTTTTATGATTATTTAATAGGATATGGACGGAGAAATTTTCCCCATACATTGAACTGTAGCAACGATTATACATATTTTAAAGTCAGAAAAAAGATTCATAGGATATTGCTAGTTAAAGGCCATAAGGCTAACTAATATTGTCTTCGTGACATCATGGAGCGAATGGTAAAATGAAGTTGAATAGAAAAAAAGCCTTTCAGTAAAAGTGACAAACGAGGTACACAAGACAATGTTGTACTTTTAGAGACTGCTATTAGGAAGCATTTGTGATAAAGAAACAGTTTGTTTCAATGTTTTCGATGTGTAAAAACGCCTATGATAGAACATGGTGATTTTGAATTTTAAAAGATTTACATATAATGAGTTTTCATCGAAATTTACCCATTTTCTTTCAAAATTTTTAAAGATAAGAACTTTCAAAGTTAGTATTGGTAATAGTTTATCTAACGACTTTTTCCAGCAGGAAGGTGTTTCTCAAGGCATTGATTTAAGTTTTATCTTATTCATCATTAAAATAAAAAAATTTTAGAGAAACTTCCATTGTAAGTAAATGATGAATCCTTATTTATGGATGATTTCCAACTAGTGTCAACATAGCTGTTATTGAACGTTCACTTCAGTCACCAGCAGGAACAATTACGAAATAAACAGATAACAATGGGTTTATCTTCTCTTACAAAAAGACTTCGTGTGTTCCTTTTTGTAAACTGAAAGGCCTACACCTTGATCCAGAAGTTTTATTATATAGACAATCAATTCCAGTTGTGCCAGAGAAAAGTTGTTAGGAATTTTTGTAGGACTCCAAACTTTTTTTTAATCCCCATATTTTAAATCTCAAAAGAAAATTGCACTCAACATTGAATCTTCTAAAAGTTTTGTCGAACTGGGAGCAGATCAAGAATCAATTTTAAAAATTTATAAATCATTAATTTTGACTAAACTGGACTATGACTGTATGATATATGACTCTGCGAAGAAAACTATGTTTGAAAAGTTAAATACTATTCGTCATCAAGGCCTGCGTATCTCATCCAGAATTTTTAGTACCTCACTTGTTTATAGTTTATACGTCATAAATCATCTCTTAACACCAAACATGAGACTATTTTAAAATTAAATCAAATTATGGACTTCATCTAGATTGTCATATTAATATCCCCAATTTTAAAACTTTTATGAAAAGAGATCCTCATACGTTCTTTTTATTTGAACATACAATGCAGCTCTTACTAAAAAATTTTAATTTGGACAATCCTGCAATTTTAACTCTTGAACAAGGACAGCCTCCATAGAATCTTGACCGAATTGAGGATTTGGAAAGATTCCCTCGACCCAGTTTACGTAATTTTTTTTTTTTATTTCATAGACCAGATTTTTTTCACTATAAGGAAATTTATATTGACAGTTTCAAGTCTAATACACAGTATCATCAATGATATTTGAAAATGACGGATCTCTGAATACTTACATAAATTTTGTTGTTTTATTGCCAAAATATATACTATTTTATTAGTTTTCCGAAGTTGATAATCCTGAAGTAACGGCGTTAGATTATTTATACTGAAACCAACAGTTTCATTGAGGACTTTTACATGTTACAAGACATAGACCATCCATTGGTTTTAATGTGAATGACATAATATTTTTAAAAGATAAAAATTTTGAAATCTATTTTATCGAATACTTAAATATGTTGGGATAACGGGCATTGAAAAGCAGACTTATTTTTTTCTTCTAAAATCTCACAGATTCTAAAAGAATGAATAAAATCTCAGAGTAATGACACTATTCATCCAAATAAAAATTTTTTGCAAACCATTAGTGATATAAATCCTCACATTAAATCTGTTACTTTGGAGTGTGCTGTAAAGGATAAGTGTGGCGATCCCACCGCGAAACGTAAACAAAGCGGATGTATACAAAGTGCTGTGTGGTACGTCGCTACGCGGAGTGAATACAGAAGGTGGGAAACAGCAAAGCTATCTCCGAACGGTTGGAAAATGGCAGTCGAATTGTAAGCATCGCTCGAATCACTCGTTGCTGTTTTAAGTGCAACATGCTTGTATTATTTCAGTATTTTTAAATTTTATTAAAGTTAAAAAGTTATTAAAGTAGTATGAATTAATTTATACCATTATTATGTATATTTAATTTCGACATTACTACAATATGATTTAAAATTATATCCTTTAATATGATTTAAAAATTAATTTCAGTAACTCAAGTTTCGTTGATTACGAATTTCGTTCCTTTATATGATATGGACACTGTTTTGAAATTTGCTCTTTCCCCTGTTTGGAAAAATACGGGAAATGAATAAGTAAATAATAAACTTTTCCTCATTCAGCCATTCGACAAAAGTTTTCAACAAATTTATTTAAATCGACGACTGTCAAATTGACACGACTACAGATAGGCCATACTTATTTTACATATTCGCGCGCCTACTTCGCTCGGAACTTCTTCCTACTTGTTTCGCATGGGACAGGGTTTCGTCCATCAAGCATATACTGGTCAGAATTCTGTCAATAATTCAATAGAATCCAACTCAACCTCTTCTGTAAGGAACATCCTGCCTTGTCTGACTTATTAGAAAACACACCCTGTGTGAATCTTCATTTATTTGTGTAGCATATTGGTTTTATGCCCTATATTTCAAATTTTGCTTTGTGCCTCATTTTATCTTAATTTATTCAATATCTCGTATTTGTTTCTTAATTGAAAATGTTATCAGAAATAAATTTAGCATTTTTTATTATTCGGTTTTTTTTTTTTTTTTTTTGTCACTCTTTGAAATTCTGTCATTTATTTGGCGTAGCTTGGCAAAATTGATCCTTGTGCCATAAAACCCAACCAACCTACCTTTGGAAATTTATCTCCTGATAAGATTCATTGCTACGTTTCATCCGTTGTATTTAGACATTGGTCGTTTAAGTTAAGATTTATATAATGATATCTCTAATGATGGTTGCAGCTACTATGAATAAAAAGATAATACAATATAAATAAATTTGATTTTACTTTCCATAATTGGATTTAATTCACTCTCACACATAAAAAAACTAGAGAGCCAGATCTCTAAAAATTATAAACTGGAATCTTTACAGCACAAACTGACATGATGTCATGATGATACACTAAAAAGGAAAATGGCAAAAGCCGACAAAATTGGAAATTGAATGAAAAAATTACCCGCAATGAAAGAAAAATTTAAATAATCCATGTCAGAAAAGGTGTGCAATCCTTTAAAAGCAAATAACCAAAGTTATTGTTTGGTTCTATTGTGAAATAGTAAAATCTCATTCAGACAATTTTTTTCCACGGATAAATTGTGTTCTGTGTTTGTTCCACATTTTGAATCCCAGGTATGCAAAAGAATGAAAATTAGTTTGTAATATGCTGTTCCAAATGCTCTTTGGCAGAGTGCTTAAAAAGTAATTAACTTTGATTCAGCTAATTCAATGTAAATTTAATTCATTCGTTGTAAGTCATTAAGATTAAGAATATTTTTTATTTAAAACGTTAAGTATTCAAGACTCTAAAGGAATGAATAAAAATTCAGAATAATAGCACTATTTTTCCATTAATAAAGAGGTTTTACATACAATTAATGATGTTAATCCTCACATTAAATATGCTACTTTGGAATGTGCTGTAAGGGAAATGATTTAAAAATTAAGTTCAAAAACTTAAACGCTTGAATGCTGAATTTTGTAGGTAATTGATGAAACTTTGTAGAAGCATCGAAATAGAAGGGTAACAACATCCAAATGAGCATGTATTGGAAAGTCGGACCTCAATAGCATAATCACAACTACCAATTGGAATATTTTTACTAAAATTCTCTCTCAAAGCATTCCTGGTAATCCAGTCATCTCAATATTCAAGATATTGACAAAATAATTGATAAATTCAACTATGCTGTTACTTCTGCTATCAACCTTGCTAGCAAATCTAAAGAACTCAGTACACCACACCAAAAACTTCCTACTGAAATCACCTCTAAAATTGCGGAAAAAAACAGAATACGAAAATTATGGCAAGATACCAGGTTTCCTCCGTTCAAGCATTCCGTCAACAAGCTTCAAAAAGTAATAACGCAAATGATTCACAAATTAAAAAATTACAGATGGAATGAATTTTTTATTAGGCCTAAATCAGAAGATAATTCTCTCTTCAAAATTAACAAACATTTTTACCAAAAATATCCCAAAATTCCTCCACTGGTTGGATCCTCAGGTCTTATATTCTCATCTTCTGATAAAGCGAACTCTTTTGCTGAAAACCTTGAACTCTCCTTTCAAGAAAACACCGAACCTTGCGATTACTCACAAATTGAGCATGTTGAAGATACAGTAACTTCCTTTCCAGCTGATAGTCAAAATTATCATAACAATATTTTTTTTTTCTCCATCTGACATAATTAACTTAATCAAGAATCTCAACATTCGTAAATCTGGACCTGACAACATTCCAAATAAAGCCTTAATGTGTCTCCCCCTTAATGTCATTACACATCTTGCAAAAATCTACAACAGCTGTACTAAATATCACTACTTCCTTCCTGTCTGGAAAAAGCAAATATCATCATGTTCTAAATCTGACCAAGATAGGAAATTTCACAAAATTATCGGCTCATCAGTCTCCTTAGCTGTGTAGGAAAACTTTACGAAAACTCTTAGTGAAACATATTACTTCTATTAGCGATAAAAATTCCATAATTACAGCAGAACAATTTGGATTCCGTCAACATCACTCAACTTGTCATCAACTTCTACGTGTCACCAATATCATCACTGAAGTATATAACTATAAATTTTTTACAGGGAGGTGTCTTTCTAGATGTCAAAAGCTTTCGATCGACTGTGGCACAATGGACTGATCTACAAAATGATCAAACTTCAATTTCCAACTTGGATCACACTTATCATTACAAATTATCTTAAAAATAGAACCTTTCAAGTTCGACTTCATAATGAATTCTCCAAAATCGGTCGCATTTGTGCTGGTACACCTCAAAGGAAGCGTGCTAAGTCCTATTCTCTACAATATCTTTACCTACGACTTTCCTCAATGCACTAACATTTCCACTTGCCTATTTGCTGACGATTCTGCTGCTCTTGCCCAAGGTGCTTCTATTCTTTATGTCATCAATACTCTTCAAAATTTTCTGAATATCCTAGAGGATTTTGGCTAACTAAATGGCGCATCACAATGAATGTCCTAATCTCAGGCTATTGCTATCTTACGAAAGGACACAAAGAAAGACAACCATATTAATCTCCTACTACTTACAGATCAACAAATTGAATGGGCAATATTATATACCTATTCAAGCAGTATAGATAATAAACTGGTTTTCGAGCTCATATTCAAAAAATCAAAGAAAAATGTTGGAAAAAAATTTTATATCCTCTATCATTAATAAATTTTCTAAGTGCACTGATCCATCAAACTTTTACTCTACCTGAAACAGTTCTTAGACTATCAGCTTGCCTATGCTGCCCCAATCTGGGGTCTAGCTCTTACAATCTAAAAATCTGCTAGATTATTCCAAAACAAACTTCTTCGTATTATCACTAGAATTTTTACCTAGGTTTGTCCACCAACTCTACAATTGTCAGATTTAAATTGATTCCCTATTGGCAAACTATGTTACTAAACTTCTAGAAATTTCTTCAATACCATTGCTACTCACGAAAACCTCTCATCAAGGCTGCATGAAATTATATTTACGCAATTGAATGGAAAATACAAGCATCCTTTCTCTACTTCTAAATGGAATCGAAGCTTTGAAACCACCATAATTTTCCTGCTCACTTATCGCTTTTTTTTTTAAGAGTTAATTTCACATTAACGCATATTTACTGATCATATATTTCTTGGTGTTTACATCATAATGATTTACATTTTCTTACTTTCATCTTTTTTCTTCTTCCAAATCATACAATTACTATTATCTAT
>BPLR01006178.1:0-93987 GCA_021605095.1 Caerostris extrusa
GCGAGGGTTATAGGTTTGGCGAAAGGACATCTGACACCTGACCAATGCCGAATCAAAGACAATTCTCGAAAGTTAGTGTGTTTTTGTTAGTTCCCGGAAGAGAATGGCATATTTTTGTTGTCTCTTGATAGCACATTCATATCACAAGCATTTCTGATATTAGGTGATAACAATACCTTGTATCTTGTATGTGACATTTTCATGAGCTGTTTTGTCGCCCAATAGAAATATTTGCCATTCTGTCTGGAAAATATCCGGGCAAATATTTTCGTTAATAAGGGGTATTGTTTGTCAAAACGATTGCAAATAGTTCTGCACATTTTTTTATACCTAAATATATTTTTTACCCACTAATACATGAATTAGTATATTTTTGAACAGTTTTTATTGTTTAATATAGTAATTATTTAATTTCATCTATTAATATCAGTTGGTTCGATAACCTAGTATAAAGAGGGGGTGTTTCCTAGGAATTTTCCCATTCTAAAAGTTAATGGTTTATATGATAGATACGGCCAATGAAATTCGTCAGATTATTTATTTTTATATGTCTATAGATATTTTTATGACGTTATCTTTGTCCACCAAAAACACCCACTTGACAACAGTTAAACAATATTGTTTTTACATTCATAGATTAGGAATATGTTCATCCATATTAATCTGCTTAATGCTATTGTAAAAGTTGGTGTTTTTACTTATCTAAAAGTACCTCCTCTGTAGAGATGAGATACTAGCGGGCGACACGTTGGGTACCAAATTGTAGTGTTGTCGGTTGGCAACCAATATTTTTTCCTGGTAATGTAGTATGCAGGTTGGGCAACCAGATTGTAACTGGGTGTGGTTGGGTTGAGACTTGAGACACAGGATTGAGAACACACAGTTTTATTGACACAAGCACAGACATCACACATACAATTAGATACATACACGATTTAACACATTTAAAGACAGACAGTTCTAGATTCGGGGAAGGTCTCCACTTCTAATCCGAAAACCCGATACTCAAATATGCCCGGGGAGCGCGGAATATATTACCTCTCCGAATGAGAGTCTGTAGGCCAACTAATGCCCCGGAGTGCACTGAATATATTTCCTCTCCGGAATGAGAGATTACAAACGAAACGTTTCTCAACAGAAGCACTGGCCGCGCTGTACTTCCTCTCGAATGAGAGTCTCGAGGTCTAGTGACCATGTCTCCTGAAGTCTACAGGGGGAGCTCTTGCATTGCGTAGGAGGAAACACGGTTACACCTCTCAATTCTGAGATTTAATTTATAAATTTAAATTTCACTATTTTGAAATTATCTATATCTTCTTTAACTTCCCAAAACATTAAATAGCTGAATTTTTATCGATAGTAAAAATAAACAACTTTTCAACCAAATATAAATTCAAATCAGGTATGATCCCTGTAATGTTTATAATAGTTATGATATTTAGTTCCCTTGCTGTTTTATTTTTCTACAAGAACATAATAAAGATGTTGTATATTTTTACGTATATAATTTAAATGCGGTTCTCAAAATTACTTTAGTTTTAATTATGATAAATTAAATTTTAATTAGAAAATATAGCACAAAGCATTATGGTAATTAAGGACTCAAATCAATTAATCATCTACAGTTTTAAAGTGTACTTACGAAAAGATATAATGGACAATTTATTTATTAATATACATAACATTTTAATAAATTTGGCTGATAGACATTTTATTTAGTCTATATATTGCATTTATTAATCGTTTAATAATTAACTTTTGAAATATCCCAATTGTTTTATGAAATTACTCATTAGTACAACTTTATTAAATTTTAAGCAATAATATTTCATAGTAAATAAATAAAATTAAATCTTTATTCAAAATCCTTAAACTATTCTAACTTTTTGACAATAGAACATTGTAAATTATGTGATGTAACCGTGCTTCCTCCTACGCACTGCAAGACCGTGTGACATTCTGGAGAAAAGGTCAGTAGGTCTAGAGACTCTCACCCGAGAGGAAGTACAGCTTAACCGGAGCTAACCAGCGCAATCACGCGCTTTTTGTTGAGAAACGTTTAGTCTGCAATCTCTCATCCCGAGAGGAAATATATTTTGCACAACCCTGTGTATAAGTTGGCCTACACACTTTCACCCGGAGAGGTAGTATATTCCACGCATCCCGCGCAAACCTAAGTATCGACTTTTCGGATTAGAAATGGAATCCTTCCAAAAACCAAAATTATTTGTTCTTTAAAAATGTTAAACATCGTATATCTCTAATTGTATGTGCGTAATGTCCGTGCGGGTGGGAATAAATCTGTGTGTTCTCAAACCTGTGTCTCAAGTCTCAACCCAACCCCACCTAGTTACAATTCAGCTGCACAGCCGACAGTACTGCAATCTGGCGCCCAAAATGGGGCTGCCCGTAGTTGCACCTACAATAATTAAATTTCGTAATTCATGCGTAATCTAATGATAGAATCCTGATTCGCGGCTCAGTGGCAACGCGCCGCTGGTGAGCATTAGGGAGAGGTTCAATCCTCTGGAGGCTTTGTTGCAGACACTTTTCAAAAATGAGGAGGCTTGATGGCGTTTGGGATGTTCAGCATCTTACCTCGTGAGTCGGACTACCTGATGGGAGTTTTCTGGCTTTTCTCCCATACGTTACGCAAATGAGTGTCGTATCCCCTAAAGTCTTCCCGGAAGGTCCTGCTTTCCTTCCTCAGAGACACGAAGCCTTGTTGGACTTCTATCACAACAGAAACCGCGTTGTCTGGTGCACCATCACAACAGAAGCTGCCCCCTCCCACCTTCATTCCTTCCATGAGACCACATGTGTGTTTTGGACTTCGTCTAGATGTTGCTGTCTACCAAGTGGGATAAGAAACAGCATCTTTGATTTTCTCATAAAAATAAAAATGTCTTTTGCTAGAAAAGATACGTCCTGCAGCGATGAAATTATTAGTTGTGCGTTCGGTTTGCAAAATAAATTTAACAAAAAGGGAACCTCAAAGGAAAAAAAAAGTGAAAAAAGTTTTTAAATAAGAAAAGTTTCATGACTTAAAATTTACCTAGATTGACTTTATCTATCTAATTAACTATTATCTTTGAATTTATCTATGCAACAAAGTATTAATTAAATTATGAAGTTTAAAAATTTTTTTTAGATAATAATGAAGTAATATAAAACTTTAAAAATGCATTAAAATAATTTTGAAATAAAAAATCAGCAGAAGTTTATGTAATCGTTATCAGAATATCAATAACTTCTTAATTTTTGTAAGTAATTATCTAAAACGAAGTTCTAAAAATTCATTAATCGATTTCACATTATTATGTGTTTTTAAAGTTAAACGATTGATACCGAATGAAAAATTACAAAAAATACTCAAAGCTTATCCTTAAAAACTTTTTGCATAGTTTTGTTTTATCATTATAAATCTCAATATCAAAAACATTATATTTAATTTCTTTAAATGATTTCCTATTTTCTTGTCATAAATAGAAAATTTTCTATATAGAAAATTTTTACAAAACCTCATATATTTATTTAGTTGTTTTGCATTTATATCCACTTTGGCCCGTTGGCAGCGCGATCTAACTATAACACAGTAGAACGAATCCAGCTTGTATCGTGCCTTACGGTCCTTGCATTGAAAGACCAGTCAATCCGCGGAGATTTTTACAGGACATCTTGCATCAAAAAGCTAGAGTGTTGTCACCGCTTATACTAGACATATAAAGAAGAGAGCCACTTTCAGGTACATGGGAATACTTTAATTTTCATTTACAAGCATTATATAATATATATATATATAGAACTCTATTTACAAAAAGTGAAAATTAAAGATAATTTGATTAAGTGCAGTTCACTTCAATCTATTTCAATAGGTTTACGGCAGACCTTAACTATTTCATGACGTGATACACAAAATCACACGATGTGGTACACAAAATCTCAAGGGCTCACTTTGAAAATTAGGGCCTGTTCAGTTACTTCAGAGAAATAGACAACATTTCTTATTGACTCATCGCAGAACTCTCTTTCTTCTTTTTCAGATCCGTCAAGAGTGTGGGAGATCAGCTTCCCTCACTTATCATTGGAGTAGACATTTTCTCAGCTCATGATCTATCTACAACCGCTAATTTCATAAGGTCTCATTATCCATGACACAGAATATCTGCTATCAGATTTGAGTGACAGGTGGTTCTCATTAGTACAAAACACTAATTGCATGTACTATAAATATCCACAACACTGCTTATCTGTTATGAAAATTGAGTTATAGATCGCTATTACGTACTTGTTAAAGAATATACACTCCTCCCTCCTGGGAACGAAATGCTACAACTGTTCCCGTAGGAAAAGGCTACACTGTCAAGTATTTTTATATTTTTTTAATATTATTCACAAATGTAGTGTAGTTATTTCTGAAAATCCTTTTGGAAAGTATTGTTTTATCCTTTTTGCCAGATTAAGGAGCAATATAAATTTATCAAAGTGTTTTTCTTTCATTAAAAACGAATCATTAATTTACAGGATTTGCATGCAACATGAAGAAGTCTGAATGTAATTGATATAACGACGAAATGGTAATGTAATGGCTTGAATGTTATTGGTAAATGGCCATGGCTTGAATGCAATTGGTAAAATAACAACGAAAAGGAATAAATATTAATTATTTCTTTGATTCAATGTAGATTTTTGCATTAATTCAAAATTTATAACCGGAAAAAAATGTTATAGTAGTAAAATTCTTTTTGATAATGTTTTTAAAAAATGTAAAAAAATAAGTAATAATTTAATTAAATATCTTATTTATTATTATAAAAAATTAATAAATTCAGCATTAAACTACAACTATCATATCCTTATGTTGAGACAATAATTCATTGGATCATAAATTCAATTAAACTGCTATTTCAATAAAACTACGATTTTTACATATAAACATAGGGTTTTCTTTGCACTTAAATATGACATTTTACGACGTTTAAACTGCTGAAAATAGTAGAGTATGCAATTACAGTTTGTGAACACAAGAATCAATTGTTGATTTTAATAGCATCCCTATCAGTCTCTAAACTACTCCATGACTCCAGAAACTTACTAAAAGACCAGTTTTTTCCAAATTAAAACTGAGTGCATTACATTCTCATTACGAGTACTCAATGACGGTAATTAGCTTTTCAAAAAATGCTGTTGCAATCATCTATCAATATTGTACTGTGCATGACTCGAACGCCATATGGCGCGCACAAACTAGTAATTATTCCATTCTTTTTCCCCTCCTCTTGTCTCCCTACTTCAAAATTCCCTAACTTTCCTCGGGCTAAAAATCCCCACAAATATTCAAACACATATGTTTAAATGTATGACTCAAAAGTGAAAGGAATTCCTGAAAGGAACAGAATAATAATAATGAGTTCGAAAAAAAGAACGAATATGGCCGCCATTTTCATTAACTGCGTAGTCGTCTGCCCGAAGAGGATTTTAATTAATCTTCTTCCATCTGGCAACGGGAAGACATTCATTAGTCGGACGTTGTGATTGGCTCTTTACTTCAAACAAAAGAGTCCTGCGACAGAATGATGATTTTTCGTTCTCTGATTGTTTAAGATGGAAAAATAACCGGGGGAAAGAATGTTCATTACAGACCTTAAAAGCACGGAAAATGCATTCTGTGGTGGAATAAAAAAATATTCTACTAAGAAATTCTGGAATTGGAAAAACGTCTATAATGGAAAAAAAAAAAAAAAATGAAGATTGATTTTTGCTATCTGTTAAAAGTTCAATAACGAAAAACGTGATTGGTGAAATTTTCACTATTTTGCTGAATATGGCAAATATGTTAAAAGTGGAGCTTTTACAAAGACACAATGGATATTGTTATGGTGCTTAAATAGTAAAAATAATCATTTTAAGAAAAGATTTTGAATGAATTATATTCCAGTGGCGTTCTTTCTTTACTTAATCATGGAAATTTTAATATTCTCAAATTTATTAACTACTTTTAAAAATGTAGTGTTATTATCAAAAGTAGAATATTTAAATAATTTTCCTCAAGAAATTGGGAAAATATGTTACAATAAGACTAAATAGTATTTTATCTTTTTCAGACGACGTGAGACAATAAACGTACATGCTTAGTATGCTTGTGTTACAAAACATTGAAGAAAAAGAAATACAATAAATTTTCAATAAAATTTAATTTGAAAAATACTTTTTCGTGATATTATTAACACAGAAGATTTTATGAACTTAAATATAATTTTATATATATATAAAAAGAATTTAAATACAGATTTATTATTTTAAAAGAATGGTCACTAAATTTCCTTAAGCAAAATGTTTTTACTGATTATTTTCAGCATATGATCCGATTAAGGACGCAGATATTTTCCAGATGGCGCTATTGGGGTAATTTTGTACTCTATTCTTTTCTCCTGGGAACTTTCAGTTTTTGTTTACTTTGTGCTCAATAAAATGGCGAGTCGTGACAGATAGCTTATAATCGTGACTGATATTCGTGATTGATAAAGCGTGGAAGCCAACAAGGGAACCACGTAAGATATGTTACAGTATTTAAATAGATTTAAGGAAACGGTTGCAACGTAGTAGTAGTAGTAACTTTCAGTAGTTGTAATGGTATGAAACATGTTATGATTTATAAAAGTTTTTCTGTGGAGTTTAAAAACATTAAACAAATGAGTTTATAGACTGTTGTAACTTGTAATTATCTATTGTGTGTGGGCAGGGTATATTTCCTTTTTTGGATGGATCCAGGAGTGGCAGATGACGTCACCTCCCGTACCCACGGTGAGGTCCAAAAAGAAAACCGGTTAGTTTGGTAGGGGGTGAAAGAAGACCCCTTTGAGTTTTGCGGGAAGAAAGCTGGACCCCGTTGAGGAAGAAGGAGAGAGAGAACTGTCTGGAACAGGACGTGGAACTGGTTCACTAATTTTTGCTGCGAGACAGACTACATGGATAATATATATCCATCAACAATTTTGCTGAGAGTCCCTTCATATATAGGTTTTTGACGCTACTGGTAAATTACTGCCTACACACAGATAGGAATATTTCCCTTGAGGTATGGGTAAACATATGATTATTTCTCTATAAATATTTTTTATTAATTCTGTTTTGTACCGATTTAAAATCCTGTAAAAAAAACATTTAATTGTAATCATTGTATATTAGTATTCATTAAAAGTAAATTAATTAGTTTGTTTGTTTTAGTATTAATTTTCGTATTTATTTTAATTGTCTTTTATTAATGTTAAATAATTTGGCCGTCCTGCGAGTATACGCAGACCAACGGCATCATTTCTATGTCGGTACTAACATAGACTATTAAAAATATGAATCACGCTGCTTCTCATTGAATTAAAAATGTCCTTTGTATTGCACAGAAATAAATACATTAATTTGTAAAAAAAAAAAAAAATACCAAACACTGATGCTTGTTTTTCATATATATATGAAAAATAGTCTGTCATTTGTCAGATGAAACTGTCTATTCAAACATATTCTCGTTGACAATTTTGACAAACAAAAAAAAAAAAAATTAATACAAGAACACAATTTCGTAAATGTAATGAACGCATATGGAAAAGATGCTCGAACTGCACTTAGTTTCTTTTTGGGAACCAGAGAGACTCCAATTACTGATAATATATTAGATTAGGTTGTGGAAATTTGAAGAACTCGATTGTAATTTGAGCCTGAAGTTTCACTTTCTACAATCTCTCTATTATTTTTCCAAAACTTTTTGGACCCATAAGTGAAGAACAAGATGAGAGTTACCAATAATATATTATATGGAATAACGATACCAAGGCAATTGTGATGTAAATAACAGGTGGGCTGAAAAGTTCGTAGGCTGATACATAGATGGCGGTACTAGTATTAAATCCATATGATTTTTAGTTAGCCATAACCTTCAAAAGACACGTGTATAAATTTGACAGCTGTTACACTATTAGTATGTGAGTTTTAGCATTTTAGTGAAGCAACTTTTATTAGTTTGAAAAAATGGATAAAAAGGAATTTCGTGTGTTAATAAAGCATTGCTTTTTGGCAAAAAAAAAAAAAAAATACTATTGGAGCCAAGGCTTGGCTTGATAAACATTATTCGGACTTTGCACCAGGAAAATCAATCGTAGAGAAGTGGTTTGCTAAATTTAAATGAGGCGAAATGAGCACCGAGGACGATGCAAGCACCGACGAAAACATCCAGAAAGTCCACAAAATAATTTCTGATAACCGTAAAGTGAAGTTGATTGAGATAGCTGAGACCCTAAAGATATCAAAGGAACGTGTTGGACATATCGTGAATGAATATTTGGATATGTGAAAGCTCTGTTCAAAGTGGGTGCCGCGCGAGCTCACAATCGACCCAAAACAACAACGAATTGATGATTCTAAGCAGTGTGCAGTGTTTGTAGCTGTTCAATCGTAACAAACCCGAATTTTTGCGTCGATATGTAACAATGGATGAAACATGGCTCCATCATTTCACACCGGAGTCCAATCGACAGTCAGCCGAGTGGACTGCACGTGATGAACACTAAAAATGCAATAACTCACTTTCTAATAGTGGAACAGCTGTCAAATTTATACACGTGTCATTTGAAGGTTAGGGCTAACTAAAAAATCATATGGATTTAATACTAGTAGCGCCATGTGTCAGCCCACCTATTATAATCGGAGATTACTATTGGTCCACCCATAAAATAAGTGCTTATAAAGCTGAGTCCAGATTAGAGAAGACAAGGGAGTAATTCTCGCTTCGAGTGTTGCCGTCTGACAGCGAGCAAAAGAGGTGCAGGCCACATTTATATCTCGCTGTGAGTGACAGTTGGTGAAAAATAAAGATGTCCCTTGTGTGGAAAAACCGACAGTGGGATAGTTAACTCCCTTCTAGGGTTCCGTCTACACTGAGATAAATAATTGATTCACGGGAACTATTCGCATGTCTCGTTCTCTGGTCTGGACGCGGCTTCAGAAAAGGAGCAATACCAAAACTTTTACAAAAGGTTAAGGAGATACAAAATTTTGAATTACTATGAGAAGAACAGTTTCTTTTCCTCTTTTATTATCATAATGTTGAAAAGGTTGTAATTGTAATTTAATAATTACACTCATTGTAAACTATATTCATCATTCACAATGCTCATAAATAAATTAATAGGTTACGTTCCCTTTTAGCTATGGATTTCAGCGTGATAAAAACCAAAAATCACTGTAGTTTGTAGTAGTTGTGGATGACAGGAGAAAGGCCATATAATATTTGAAATGAGCATCTCAAAGAATATCAGAAACATATAAGCTGTAGTGCATATAAGCTGCAGCAAATAAAATTGAAAATCCTTAGACAAATACAAAGATTGAACTTGCAATAGGGGCCTGATATGTCCAAGTGACTAGAACACTGGCGCTCAGTGCCACAGGTTTTGGGTTCAGTCCCGGTGGTGCCATGAATGATTGTAGTTGTTCATGAAGTAACTTTAAACCATAGATCCTGGTGTAATAGGACTGTAAAGCGTATGGTGTAGAGCTGGCAACCCTTACTCGTAAAAAAAAGTCTCCTGTCTCGAAATCTGGCAGTAGGCAGATTGCCTTGGACTATCATGATGCTGTTGCGCTACTGATGATAATGATGATGAACTTGCAAGAACTGCATTGACAGATTAAAAAAGAAGACAAAAAATTATACAAAAATACTAGCACATGTAGTCCGGTCTCATAAAAAGAAAACTTATTAACACTTTTATATCAGAGAGATAACTTGGTATGTTTTATATCAAATAGCTAAATTCTTTTTTTCCATCGCTATCATGAATGTCAGTAAAAAATATTTTAATCTGCATAATGAATCAATAAGTTGTTTATTTAGTATAACATCAATATTAAGCAATGTAATATATATTCGAAAATGTTTGGATTCAAGATGTCATATTTTTATTCATTATACTTTTTCTTAACATCATTTTAACTAGCAAAAATTACAATTCAACTAGAAAAATTAAAACGTGTTTCCAAATGTCTAGAAAATAATGTTATTTACTGTCAGGTTCTAACTGATACGTAAATAATACTTATATTTACGTATCAGTTAGAACCTGACAGTAAATAACATTATTTTCTAGACATTTGGAAACACGTTTTAATTTTTTCTGCTTTCAATTGTAGACATAATAGTAGATAGCCACAGATAGTTGACCATGGCTAAAGCAGTCCTGAAATCATTCCTAACAATTGCAATAGATATAGGAAAAGCAAGTCGTATCGGGATTTGTAGTCTTTTGAATTCGAACGGAGTATCCGATGTTATCAAGATATTCAAGGAATGAAGGCTTTTTTTCACCACAGAGTATTCTATTACTACAATATGTTTAGCATAGCAAGTATTTCCAAACCTCAGGCAGAGAAAGCTCCCCCTCCCCTTCCCTTTTGTAACTCGCCACTGAAGCTATCAAATTTCGAACATTCAGTGGTGAATTCTTTTGAATTCAACTAAGGTAACCTAAAAGAAATGGCAATATGTTTCGGGTTGCAACATTGGCGACTCCTTCGGAAGTAGGATTAATCTAGGACTAAGCCGAGACATATTTGTTGGTAAAATGGCAGCGCAATTTTTTTTCTAATTTATACAACAAAATTTTAGGTGGTTGAAATTCGTTGGTTAATATGTTTCATTTATTTATATATTTCACACGAGCTTGTCTATGAACAGTACAACAGCGCAAAAATCAGAGTCAACCATAAAATAATTCGCCAACCACGAAAAGTCGCCAAATCGGAGTAAAATCTAATTGGATAATTTTTTAACGAATATTGACCTAATTTCAAAATTGTTCATCAGCTGATCTAGCTAATTTAGCTGGCTAATTTGTTGAAATTTGGATGTAAATTGTCGCCGTCTTTAAATGGAAACGCACACGTACGAATACTTTGAGAAATACACACACACAACCACCTATATATATATATATACATATATATATATAGGGTGGTTATAAAAAATTTCTTGATGCACGAGTCCCTAGCCCTCATACCATTCACAGAAACTGAATGGAATTCTGGTTTAAGGTATTTTGGGATATGCGCTCAAGAATCACATGAAAACAACAGTTACGGTTACAGTGGTACGATTCCGAAACTTTCAAATGACAACGCCTACTTTTTAAAAAATGGATGGGATTTCCATAATGAAAAACTTTAAATAGCTTTGAAATGGTACCTGTAGCACGGGGAATTGCTGGCGCTAGACAGAGCAAGAAGAAAAGTGAAAACAACCAATAAGGGCAGAGCTTAACAGAAATGTGTTTAACAGAACATTTTAATGTCTTTGACAAATTTTCCGCGTGACCTCCTTCACACGATGACACTTTGCATGCGGCAGATGGTGGATAGCACTGAAGCATAGCAAGAGGAATCTGTCGAACTGACGTCTGATGGCATCTTTCAAATCAAATGTAGTTTGCGGATTAAATGCATATACTTTAGATTTCAGGCACCTTTACAATGAAATACTTTATTTAACGTCATGTGGATGAAAAATGGTTTTCTCATTTGTACGTACTTCTGTCAAATTATTTTTAATACAACAGTCTGGTGACAGTATTATTGCCCCTATTTCCAATTTTCGTGGCCACCAAGATATCCCAATCTCTCCCGATGGATTTCTGGCTATGAGGATGCTTGAAATCTAAAGTGTATGTATTTAATCTACAAACTGCATCTGATTTGAAAGTTGCCATCATGCGTCAGGCTCAACAGATTCCTCTTGCAATGGTGCGTACTTCAGCGCTATACACCATTTGCCGCATGCAAAGTGTCATCGGATGTGACGGAGATCTCGTGGAAAAGTTGTGAAACACATTAAAATGTTTCGCTTTCTGTTGCTTGCCTGTTTTTATTAGTTGTTTGCACTTTTCTTTTTTAGTCTGCCTTGCGGCAACGATTTTCGTGGTGCAGCTATTTATAATTTTCACTATGGAGATTACATTCCAATAAAAATAAGAATAGTTTAAAAAAACCTAAAAAACACGCTTTGAGAGTTAATCAAACTAAAAAGTAAAAAAAAAAAATTATTAACATAAGAATAAAATGACTGACGAAAATGAATGTCCCTGTTCTAAAAGCGTGGGGTGCTCGATATCAATCGTTATAATTTTTCACTAGTTTCATTCCGAAATGCAGAGTTAGTTTAAAATGTCATACAAAGCACCCCACGCTTTTAGAACAGGGACATTCATTTTTCGTCAGTCATTTATTCTTATGTTAACAATTATTTTTTACTTTTTAGTTTGATTAACTCTGAAAGCGTGTTTTTTAGTTTTTGTAAACTATTTATTTATTTTTACTTTTTAGTTTGATTAACTCTAAAAGCATGATTTTTAGTGTTTTTAAACTATAATATTTAAATGAATTCCCGGTACGGAGGAGAGGAATTTAGTACTTACAATAATGTAATCGTGAGTAAAACAAAGGCTAAATGCGAATAGTCCGTTGTGCCACTGTCCCACGTAGGTTTGAATGTCTTTACTGAATACTTGCATTCTACATGAGTTAAATTGATCTTCATAAGTTAAAATAAAATCTCTAATCCTGGCGATCCTATTCATGAGATAATAAACTTATCAAAATAATTTAGTGTCGTCGGTCCTTGATAAGTCTACAACGTTTAAATTAAATATGATCGCTTAAAGTCGGGCAAAATCGAGCCCAAAGAGTCAGTTACAAACAAACAAACAAACATACAGGTGAAACTAATATAAAAGCGTATTAAAAATAATCAACTGTTTTCTTTCTGAAAGATGCCTGTAAATGTTTCTTTGCAGCTTAAATAGTGTATATGAGGAGAAACAGATCTCCAGGGAAAAAGTCAGTTACATACATACAAACATACAGGTGAAGCTAATAAAAGCGTATTAAAAAGTAGCTGTGGCCCTTTGAAAATTTTGAAATCATGTCACTGTAACCGTCAATGTTAGAAATGAACTATTGTGTATATTAACTATTTTCCAGAAAAATAATTAAAACCTGAAAAAATTATTATGACTAAAAAATTAATTATAACATCCTGAGGATTGTTTTATCAAGGAATATGTAAACACAGGATGTTATACAACATATTATTTCTGTTCGCTAGATGATCAAGTCAAAGACACATATTTATGTATTTATATCTATAGCTATATTTATTTGAATGATAATAATGATAATGGGATTTAAACAGCTAAAATAATGTGTCTTTTTAAATTTTTTTTTTCAAAATTGTAATAAAATTTGCAATATCTAGTTAAAACTATTATTTGATTTTATTATTTTAGCAACAGAAAATTTAAGTACATTTTTTTCCTTAACAATTTTATTTAATTTTTTAAAAATATTGCTAAATTTTTGATATTTATAATAAAAAATTACTACATTCTTTTTTTTTAAATAAAAATAAAAACATTTTATCTGTTAATTTCCTTTTATAGAAAAGTATTTTATACCAAAAAAGACTTACAACTTTAAAATAAATTTTAAATTACTTTTCCTGGATTATGAATAAAATAACATGAAAAAAAAAGAAAATCATTTTAAAAAGTAAATTTGCACGAAAATCAAAATGTCTTTAAAATTAATTACATATTATATAAAGAATGGAACAATTTTTTTTCTCAATAAGATTAAACCAAGAGAAGAATAAAGTTGAATACATCTGCAAATAAAATCGAGTAAAAATACAACTTTTATTTCTCTGCTCAAAATAAATTCCGCTCGGAATAATGAAAATAATACGATATTTTATTATTTCTGTAATCGAGATAAGAGATAGATTTAGTTGTCATTAAACACCCTAAGGGCAAAAACTGTGAAAAAAATTGATTTCGGAGTTACATGTGACACTATGTTAACAAGATGTAAAAGCAGACGATATTTCCTTACTTCGAACATGATAGAAACTAACATCATCAATTCTTATAATCGAAATTCTAAATTCGAACATCTCACAAGTCAACATCTGTTCAAAAATGAATAAAGTTGTTCCCAGTTGACTGTGTACGCTGTTTTGAATATCACTGGAAGAGAAAAAAAAATCGTTTGCTTTGCTTCCAATTTTAATAAACGTTCGAAAAGCGACAGAACAAAAAAAAAAAAAAAAAAAAAAAGAATGGAAAAGAAAATTCCAAAGCTGTATTAGCGTTGGCAACAAGAACATGTTTCGATCGATGCCATTATTAAAAGTGGAACAGAGTGTCAATTTATTATTAGGTAATTTTTCTTGAAGCATATATATATATATATATATATATATATATATATATATGTATGTTAAAAAAAATAAGTGTGAAAGATGAGTAAGGAATATGGATGAAATGTCTCTGTAATGTGTTTTTGGAATTTTTTTTTTTATATCTCTTTTCGTAAGGCAGAAAAACTTGCGTTGCAATCGATAAATCGTGAGAAAAAAGTTTTAATCGATACGTGCTTTTGCAATTGAATAAACTGGCGCTTTGCACTTAATGTATGGAACGCTTAGCTTTGCATTATTGGATTCATTACTCAATAAAGTTAGTTATATTGTTAAGTTGTTGGATAATTAATAGTTCTCAAATTACCTTTAATGTTGTATAAAAAATAACACTTATTTGGATATTTATATGAAATAATTTAGTTTGACGTGTTTATTGATAATTCTTTACTGTCAGTTTTTATCAATAAAGCATCAAATTAAATAGAATTGAAATAGTTCAATAATGAAGTTTGGGATGAATTAAATTAAGCATAAATTATGTATGGCATTTGATGAGCTATATTATAAATAATCAACATTTTATTTTTCTCTACTAACCATATTATGTATTTATTTCAAGTGTTTGCATAAATTATTTAATAATATATATATGTGTGTGTAAATTAAATAATTTATATTATATATATACACTGAAGTGACAAAAGTCATGGGATACCTCTTAATATCGTGTCGACCTCCTTTCGCCCGGCGAAGTGTAGCAACTCGACGTGGCATGGACTCAACAAGTCGTTGGAAGTCTTCTGCAGGAATATTGAGCCATGCTGTCTCGATAGACGTCCATAATTGTGAAAGCGTTGATGGTGCAGGATTTTGGGCACGAACAGACCTCTCGATGATGTCCCATAATTCTCGATGGGATTCATATCGGGCGATCTAGGGGTGCCAGATCATTCGTTGGAATTGTCCAGAATGTTCTTCAAACCAATCGCGAACAGTTGTGGCCCGGTGACATGGCGCATTGTCATCCATAAAATCCCATCGTTGTTTGGGTACATGAAGTCCATGAATGGCTGCAAGTGATCTCCAAGTAGCTGAACATAAGCATTTCCAGTCAATGTTCGGTCCAGTCGCACCAGAGGGCCAAGTCCATTCCATAAAAACAGCCCACACCATTACGGAGCCACCACCAGCTTGAACAGTGCCTTGCTGACAGTTTGGGTCCATGGCTTTCGTGGGGTCTGCGTCACACTCGAACCCTACCATCAGCTCTTACCAACTGAAATCGTGACTCATCGGACCAGGCCACGGTTTTCCAAAATTCATCTAGGGGACCAACCTTAAAATATGCTCACGTGCCCACGAGAGTCGCTTTAAAAGCGATGTCGTTCTGTCAGTAAAAAGGCACTCGAGTCGGTCTTCTGCTGGAATAGCCCAAGAAAGCCAAATTTCTCCGCACAGTTCTTAACAGACAAGTCCCTTGTACGTCCCACATTGATTTTGCGGTTATTTGACGCAGTGTTGCTTTTGTCTGTTAGAATTTACGACTCTTTGCAGACGTCGCCGGTCTCGGTCGTTATGCAGGCGGTCGACCACTGCGCTGTCCATGGTGGGATGTTATGCCTGAAATTTCATACTCGGCACACTCTTGACACAGTGGATCTGGGAATGTTGAATTCCTAACGATTTTCGAAATGGCATGACCCATGCGTCTAGCTCCAACTAACATTCCGCGTTCAAAGTCTGTTAATTTCCGTCGTGCGGTCATCACGTCAAAACCTCTTCACATGAATAACTTGAACAGAAATGAAAAGCTCTCAAAGGTGAAAGCACTGCGCATTTATACCAAATCAAGTTCTACGCGATGCTACTGCCATCTGAAAAGCATATTGCTATCCCATGACTTTTGTCACTTCAGTGTATATATATATATATTTAAAATCAAGCTGAGAAATAGCTTTGAATTTTTGGGAGGAATTGTAAGCTAAAGTGTTACAAAGGAATGATAAGCTAAAGTGAATTACAAAGGAATTGTAAGCTACAGTGAATTACAAATGAATTGTTAGCTTGCGTTGAAATGGATAAACCGCAAGAAAAGTTTTAATCAATATGGGCTTTTGCAATTGAATGAAAAATTCTTTAGTACTTAATGCATTGGATTCTTAGCTTTAAAAATTATTGACTCATTACTCAATAAAGTAATTATGTAGTTAAGTTGTTGGATAATTAATGTCTTGCAATATTAATATATACATAATTGGTATTATATCATATAAAAGCATGAGAAATAGCTTTGAATATATTCTTTTTGAGGGAATTACAAAGGAATTATAAGCTTGCGTCGCAATCTATAAATTGAGAAAACGTTTTAATCGATATGGGTTTTTGCAACTGAATAACTCATTACTCATTAAAGTTATTATACGAGTACAGCAAAAATTGTTGGATAATTAATATTTCGCAATATCATTATATATATATATATAATATCATAAAAAACATCAGAAATAGCTTAGAATTTTTTAAGGGAATTACAAAATTATTGTAAGCTAAAGAAAATTACAAAGGAATTATTATTAGCTGAAGTAAATTACAAAGGAATTATAAGATAAAGTAAATTAAGGAATTTTAAGCCAAAGTAAATTATAAAGAAATTGAAAACTAAAGTATTTTATAAAGGATTATTAAAAATTATATTCAAAAATACACCTAATAAATCAAAACCTTAAAATTTTCTGAAATTGTTAAGCTGCGAAATATTATTTTAAAAACTGCATAGTTTAATTATAAATACTGAATCAGCATGATCATAATCACAATAAAAGAAATAACAAAAAATCATAATGACCACTATTTTAATGAACATTTTTTAGATATAGATTAAAATTTTATCTTAAAAATAAACTAACATTTATTTTTAAATTGAACTATTTTATTTTTTTAATATTAAGTTAGGTAAAAATTCAAGAAAATAAAATTGCCATTATAAAAGAAACTCTACGATCCTTTAAGTTTTAAGATTTAAAACCAAGGAAAACTGCGCCATAACTAAAATGCAAAGTAATCTAATTTTTGCTTCGTAATAAAATTTTCTGCCAAGAAATAAATAGAAAAAAAGAAAAAGTAAGTTATATCGATTTTTACTGAGTTCCAGTAATGCTTCAGTAGAAATGCTCATTTTCTACTTAATGCATCTCTGATGATTTTGTAGTTTAATGAAAGTTTAATGCGAACTGTTTTACCTAAAAAGGTGAATTCTTACGCCTTCAAAAATTTAGATTAATCGCAAATCAAGTTTTAATACTTGGAATGCATTTAAAAGCAATTCTTATTTATTTATTTATTTTTTAATATCCTATTTTTAAAATCGCTTATCAATTAAGTTTTCTCGTTTGGTGTTTTCGACTGAAAAGGAAATTAAATTTAAAAATAAATTGCTTTTTTTTTTTTTTTTAAAAGTGGCAAAGATTTAATATTGTTTAAACGAGATTGTAATGCTGAATGCACTTTTGATTATTTTCTTTTTAAATTTCAGGTAAAATAAATAAATTACATATTTCATTTCGTTTGTTTTTAAATTACAAAAAAATTGAAAATTCAATTTTTAGAAATAAACAAATAAAAATAAACTGACGGTTTAAAAATTTTTTTCATGCAAAATAATTACATTTGGAGTGTTAGGATGATCTTCAACCCTGTCGGTTGAGGGATCAGGAGTTCGGTACTCTGACTGGTAGTAATATTTTAACCGAGGTTAGAAATAGCTTTGAATATATTCTTTTTAAGGTGAATTATAAAAGGAATAGTAAGCTTGCGGTAAATCTACAAAGGAATTGTTTTAATCGAATTACAATGGGTTGTAACTGAATAATAAATTACAAAGCATTTAAAAATCAAGTAAATCCCAAAGATTATTAAAAATTAAATGCAAAACATTTTCTGAAATTGTTATATATATTATATATATATATAGAGTTTAATCATAAAAACTAAATCAATATAGATCATAGTTTTTTAAAAGAAATAACAAAATTATTGTAAGACCAATTTAAATGAAATTTTTTAGAAATACATTAAAATTATATTTTAAAAATAAATTAACATTTATTTTTAAATTGAAGTAATTTTATTTTTTTTTTTTTAATATTAAGAAATTGAAAACTAAAGTAAATCCCAAAGGATTATTAAAAATTAAATGCAAAAATACACCTAATAAATTCAAAACCTTAAAATTTTCTTAAAATGTTAAGCTGCGCAATATTATTTTAAGTACTATAGAGTTTAATCTTAAGAATTGAATCAGTATGATCATAGTCATAATAACAGAAATAACAAAAACCATAATGACCACTATTTTAATGAACATTTTTAAATGTACATTAAAATTATATTTTTAAAAAAATAATCGAACATTTATTTTTAAATTGAATTATTTTATTCTTTTTAATATTAAGTTAGGCAATAATTCAAGAAAATAAAATTGGCATTATAAAAGAAAACTGCGATCCCCTTTGTTTTTAAGGTTTAAAACCAAGGAAAACTGCGCCATTACTAAAATGCAAAGTAATTTAATTTTTGCATCGTAATAAAATTTTCTGCCAAGAAATAAATAGAAAAAAAAAAAAAAAAAAAAAAAAAAAAGAAAGTTATATCGATTTTGCTGAGTTCCAGTAATGCTTCGCTTAGAAATGCTCATTTTCCACTTAATGCAGCTCTGATGATTTTAGTAGTTTAATGAAAGTTTAATGCGAACTGTTTTACCTAAAGGTGAATTCTTACGCCTTCAAAAAAATTTAGATTAATCGCAAATCAAATTTTAATACTTGGAATGCATTTTAAAAGCAATTCTTATTTATTTATTTATTTTTTAATATCCTATTTTTAAAATCGCTTATCAAATAAGTTTTCTCGTTTGGTGTTTTCGACTGAAAAATGAATTAAATTTAAAATAATTAAATTGCTTTTTTGTGTTCGGGAAAGATTTAATATTGTTTAAACGAGATTGTAATGTTGAATGCACTTTGAGTTGTAAAAGCTAAAATAAATTACAAAGTTTGTTTTTAAAATTCAAAAATTAAAAAACAATTTTAGAAGTAAATAAAAAATAAACCCACGGGATTATTAAAAATTAAATGCAAAAATACACCTGGTAGTAATATAAATTTAAAGCTTTAAAATTTTTCTGAAATAAAGGAATGTTAAGCTGCCGAAGTGAATTACAAAGGAGTTGTAAGCTAAAATAAATTATTTTAAGTACAAAAGATTATTAAAATTAAATGCAAAACAGTTTAATCAGTATTATTTTAACAAAATCATAAAAACTAAATCAATATGATCATAGTCATAATAAAAGAAATAACAAAAATCATAATGACCACTATTTTTAATGATAACATTATTTTAAAAATATACATTAAATTGAACTATTTTATTTTTTTTAAAAATAAACTAACATTTATTTTTAAATTGAACTATTTTTTATTCAGTATTTTTTAATATTAAGTTAAGAATTGGTAAAAATTAAAAGAAAAAAAAAAATTGCCATTATGAAAAAATGTACATTAAAATTATATTTTAAAAAAATAATCGAACATTTATTTTTACGATCTTTTTATGTTTTAAGAAAATAAAATTTTTAAAACCTTTGTTTTAAGGAAAACTGCGCCATAACTAAAATGCAAAGTAATCTAATTTTTGCATCGTAATAAAATTTTCTGCCAAGAAATAAATAGAAAAAAAAAGAAAGTTTATCGATTTTTGCAGAGTTCCAGTAATGCTTCGCTTAGAAATGCTCATTTTCCACTTAATGCAGCTCTGATGATTTTAGTAGTTTAATGAAAGTTTAATGCGAACTGTTTTACCTAAAGGTGAATTCTTACGCCTTCAAAAATTTAGATTAATCGCAAATCAAATTTTAATACTTGGAATGCATTTTAAAAGCAATTCTTATTTATTTATTTATTTTTTAATATCCTATTTTTAAAATCGCTTATCAAATAAGTTTTCTCGTTTGGTGTTTTCGACTGAAAAATGAATTAAATTTAAAAAATAAATTGCTTTTTGTGTGTATGCGGCAAAGATTTAATATTGTTTAAACGAGATTGTAATGTTGAATGCAGTTAGGATTTTTTTTTTTTTAAGTTTCAAGATAAATAAAATAAATTACATATTTCGTTTGGTTTTAATTTACAAAAAGGTTAAAAATTAAATTTTAGAAATAAACAAAAAAAAAAATTGATGATTTAAAAATTATTTTCATGTAAAAATAATTATATTTGGAGTGATATGATGACAAGTTGGGCCTGATGGCTGTATTGTTTATTATTAATATTGTTGCTAATTGCCTGATGGTTATATTGTTTAATAATTAATATTGCTTTTTATTGTTTATTTATTAATATTGTTTAAATGAGATTGCAATGCTGATGCATTTAGGATTATTATTTTTTTAAATTTCAAAATAAATAAATTACATATTTCGTTTTGTTTTTAAATTACAAAAAGTTAAAAATTAAATTTTAGAATTAAATAAAAAATAAATTGATGATTTAAAAATTATTTTCATGTAAAAATAATTATATTTGGAGTGGTATGATGACAAGTTGGGCCTGATGGCCGAGTGACTGGTCCTCGGTGCTGCAGATTTCGGGTTCAAATCCCCGGCGATGGCATGTATGTTTGTAGTGGTTCGAATCCACTTTACACCGTAGATCCCAGTTCAATATGACTGTAGACCGTTGGATGTAGGATTGGCAACCCTACCCAGTAAAAATCTCCTGCCTCGAAATCTGCCAGTAGGTAGAAGGTCTTGGTGCATCATGGGGCTATTGAGTCACTGATGATGCTGATGACGACTTGCCCTGTGCTGAGTGAGATATTCGATTGATAATATTTTAACCGAGGTATCTAAAGATCCCTTGTGATAGATGTAATAAAACTGTAAAACCCTTCCTAGTTGTAGAATGTGACTTCCTCACCAGATGCCTATTCTGATTCATTCGTTCAAATGGTGGGAAGATGCAATTACTACAAATACAGTAACAACAATATGGTGGGAAGATGCACCTTGAGTAACGCTGAACCTACTACATCAGCGACAAATGTCCTCAGTACAAATTACTCGTCATTTATTTAAAAATACACACACACACACACACACACACATATATACACACACACACATATATGTGTGTGTGTGTGTGTATTTTTATATGTATATATATATGTGTGTGTGTGTGTGTGTGTATATATATATATATATATATATATATATATATATATATATATTATATTAACATTAAAAATACGTATTAATGTACTATTTCACATAATTTTTACGTGATATATGGGCATTAATCATAAAATAGAAAGAGCAAATTATCGAAATAAAATTTTTAAAAATATTTAATTTTAACAATAAATATCTGTTGTTTTATGTATCTTTGAAAATAATATATAATACTATATCACTGCCTAAATTTTAATTTAGTATTGTAGTCGATGGTCGGTTTGTTTGTTTGTGCAGCTGGATCTGGGAATGATCGATTCTCAAGAACACACATTTAAAAACGCACCACTTTAATTACAAGCGCACAAGCAAGACACAGTACAATGATTAATATATACAACAGACATTTAAAGACATATACTTATATTTAAATGGAAGGATTCCATTTCTAAGCTGAAATAAAATTACTGAGGTACACGCTGGATAGCGAAATATACTTCCTCTCTGGATGAGAGTCTGTAGGCCAATTTATACCCAGAATGGGTCTAACTATATTTTCTCTCGGAGTGAGAGATTGTAAACTAAATTTCTCTGAGGCAGCACTCTGGAGGAGGGCTGATAACTAACGGCAGTCCCAGTTTTGCTGTACGTCCTCTCTGGCGAGAGTCTCGAAGTCTACTGACGATTTCTTCAGTATGCCGCAAGGGACACTTTTGTAGTGCGTAGGAGGAAACATGGTTGCGTAGGTGATGTAACCGTGGTGCCACCTAAGGCTGAGTGATTAGCACTCGTTGCCGCAGGTTTCGGGTCCGAGTCCAGGATGCCCCATTTGAAACCTGTGGCACTGAGAGCAAGTCACTCTACCATCAGGCCCTATATACCACAAATCAGAAAGTTTAAATAGATACTTTTTAATAATTTAATAAAAGTTAAATATCTTCTAAATATTATTTTTGTAATTAATATGTCTTAAATTATTTGCATGTACAAAGTTTCATTTCTATTTTAAGAATAAAATATTCAAAATTATTTAGTATCTCATGCAAAAATAATTAATTAAAAGTAATAAATAAATGTCTGAATTTCTATTAATTTTAATAAAACAGATAAAAAATATTCTTTTTATTGCTATTTTATGTACACTGTTTTTTTTAATTAATATATATGCTTTGTTGACTTTTCTAAATATCTCTTTTCAAATTTAAAACTTATTTTATTTCGCTACTTGTTATCAGAAAAAAAAATTAATCCTACATATATATGTCGCATTTGAATTTTAATATGAATACATATTTAAAAATAACAGGAAAGTAATAACTGAGAATGGCATTTGTTTTTCAAAAAAAGTAAATTTATAGGTATGTAAAATATTTCGTTTTTGCTTATGTTCTTTAAGAAAATATTCCTCCTTAAAAAAAAAAAAAAAGTCGTTTATTCAAAATACGCAGGGAAAAAAATAGTAACATATTTTCCTTTCCATTTTTTAAAAATTAAACGTTTCCCCCATTTTTTTTATTTGTTTATTTTTGCTTTGAGATTTTTTTATTTAAAGTTTTTTTTTTACTTCCCTAGTGTATATGAAGATGCTGTCAAATATATTTCTCTTTAGAAAATACGAAATTGCTCCAATAAATTTTAAAATAATAAAGTTGATTGTGTCAAAAGAACAAATTCAATTTCGCTCTCTTTTTCTGGAGTGGTGGCACTAGGTATTTCACCTTTCACTCAGTTGCCAGATTCAAATAAAATAAGCTGCCAACTTCAATTTCAAATTCTATGTGTTTCAGAAGGCTTGGTAAAAGAAGAAAAAGAATGTCTCTGATACTAGCATTTTCGTTTTCACTTTTTTTTTTTATTTACTTTTTTTAAGCTCATTTTATCGTCTGAAATTTTTAAAAGCAAACGATTAAAAAAGAATAATTTGTGCATATTAATTTACTTGTATAAATTTGCTATTGTATCTCCTACAACAAATTTAATAATTTCCGTGAAAGAAACTTTTCTAAACAGTAAGTTTTTTTTTTATTTTAAAATATTTTCGGGAAAATAATGCAAATTTTTGTAATATTGTAAAATTTTTTTGTTATAAAAACTATAATTTTAAAACAAAAAAATTTCTTTTTAGTATTAAAGAATATTTTCCATTCTTTAGATTCAGTATAAATATCAAATAAAATTCCTTTGAATAAATATATTAATTTGAAGTTAAAAAGATATATTGTAAGTATTTTATATTTTAATACAGAAAAATTTTAGATTTGTATTTAATGTAAACTATATAATGTTATTAAATATCGTACCTAAATAAATTATTTTTTTTTCAATTTCAAATTCTATGTGTTTCAGAAGGCTTGGTAAAAGAAAAAAAAAGAATGTCTCTGATACTAGCATTTTCGTCTTCACTATTTTTATTTTTTTTTTAAGCTCATTTTATCGTCTGAAATTTTTAAAAGCAAACGATTAAAAAAGAATAATTTGTGAACAAATTTAATAGCTTATGTGAAAGAAACTTTTCTAAACAGTAAGTTTTTTTTTTTATTTTGAACATTTTTCTATTTGGAAATGGAATTAAATGCACATTTTTGTGTAATATTATAAAAATTTTTTTATAAAAAATATAATATTAAATAAAAAAATATTTTTAGTGTTAAAGAATGTTTTCCATTTCTTAGATTCAATATAAATATCAAGTAAAATTCTTTAGAATAAATACATTAAAAAATATATTAATTCTAAGTCATATTGTAAGTATTTTATATTTTAATATAGTACAAAATTTTAAATTTGTATTTAATGCAAACTATACAATGTTGTTTTTAGATTAAATATCGTACCTAACAATTTATTTATTTTTTTAAATTTAATAAAGAACGTCTTGCAAATTGGCAATCGTATTTATATTTTATCGATACATTGTTAAGGTTTTGAAATGAAATATTTAATAAGAAAGAAAAATATGAAATAAAAGTAAGAACTTTTCTGTTGATATTTCTTTAAAAGTAAGATAAAATTTAATAGTAAGATTAAATTCAATTTAATAATTGTATAAAATTTAATTTAAAAGTAAGTAAGTATTTTATTCATTTAAATACAATTTTGCATTACTTAATGTGCTGTTATATTAGAATATTTTTAACATATTTCACATTAGGCTTAAAACTTTTGAAAGTTCTTTCCTAATAATTTTTTAATTAACGTTTCGTAATTACATAATTGGTAATTACATTAAAAAAAGTATTTCGTAATTACATTAACAAAAGTATTATTATTTGTGTTTAAAACTGATTAAATTTTTTTTTTTAGAATACAAATAATTATTTATTTTTATTATTTTTCAATATAATTTTAAAAAAAGCCACTGTAAATATTTTAATTTGGGTTTTAAATGTTTCATAATATATATTAATTAACATAAATTAACGTATATTACATTAATTAGCGTGCTGTAGCTTTATACATTAATTAACGTGCAGTTATATTTGAATATTTTAGCATATTTCTCATTAAGTATAAATTTTTAAATTCTTTCCTAATGATTGTTTAATTAATGTTTTGTAACTACATAATTGCTATATAAAGTAAAAAGTGTTTTTTTCTAGTGTTTGTTTAAAAATGTTTTAATTAAAAGAATAATAAGAAAATAATTGTTTATTTTTAGTATTTTTCAAAATAATTTTAAAAACCATTCTAAATTATTTTAATTTGGGTTTTAAATGTTTCATAATATATATTAATTATTATTAATTAACATGCAATAAATTTATACATTAATTGACGTGCAGTTGTATTAGAATATTTTAGCATATTTCTCATTAAGTATAAATTTTTTTAAAATCTTTCCTAATAATTTTTTAATTAATGTTTCGTGACAACATAATTGCTATATAAAATAGAAAAGTATTTTTTTTTTGTGTTTAAAAATGAATTTAATATTTTTAGAAAACAAATAATTGTTAATTATTATTATTTTTCAAAATAATAAAAAAAAAAAAACATTCTAAATTATTTTAATTTGAGTTTTAAATGTTTCATAACGTATATTACATTAATTAACTTGCAGTTATATTAGAATATTTTAATATATTTCACATTAAGCTTAAAATTTTAAGTTCCTTCCTAATAATTTTTATTAATGCTCCTTTACTACATAATTGCTATATAAAGTAAAAAGTATTTTTTGTGTTTAAAAATAATTTGATTTTTCTTAAAAAACAAATAATTGTACACTTTTATTATTTTTCAAAATAATTTTAAAAAACATTCTAAATTATTTTAGTTTGGGTTGGTGTTTCATAATATATTAAATATGTTTATATTTTGATGCTGAAATATAGGGCATTAAGATGTAAAAAAATATTAGAATTATTTAGATAAAAATGCCTATAAATTAAACTTCTATTTTCAGTTTTATTATTCAAACATTTAAAAATTACCTATAAGCATATCTTACTTTCTCATTATAAACTTATTTTATTTTATTATTTAAAATACGTATACCAGTATTTTGTAAAACAAACAAAAACATTCATGGGCCATTATTATAATTACAGGATTAAAATAAATTATATAGTAGGCGTATTAAACTTAACATAAACTTACTTTATGTGAGTTTTCTACATAAATCTTGCTTTACAAAAAAAAATTTTATTAAAATATTGTAATTTCTAAAAAATAATTGAAAATATTTTCTAAACATAAGAAAACTTTTATTTTCATTATCCAATATTTGAGAAAATAATGTTTGCATTTAATATAAACAAACATTAAAAATATTATTTGGACTTGTTGTTGATTTTTGTTTGGACTGAATCTTTTATAAAATCTTCAAGGAAATAAAGTGTTATCCATATTTTCTGTCAATAAATTTTCGATAATTGTTAAAAGATTGTTTTCCAAGGATAATAAAAATATATTCTTATAAATTAGGGAAAGAAACAATACTTTAAAGTGATAATCATATTTTTGTAATGTAGGCATTTTAAGCTAAATATTATCATTATTATTTTCAAAATTATGAACATTTGGGCATTTGTTTACGACTTTAATTTAAAAACATAAATATATATATTTATTTAGTTTTTAATCTGATATTAACTATTTTTTCTTATTGAATAAAAAAAAAAAAAAACATATGAAAATTCAATGAAAATAGTTTTAACTATTCTTTATAGAATTCTTTGAAAAATTATTTGTACACTACAATAAATAAATAAATTTTGGGAATATTTTTTAAAAAATACATTAAATGGCAAAATTTAATCATTAAATTTAATTTACTATACGAGCTGCTCGTATTTATATTGAACCGCATATTTAATTTAAGTATTGAACTTGAAAATCTTATTGAATTTCTCGTACTTCTAAACTAAGCATTCCTTGAATTTCCATTAATTTTAGCCATAATATAAATATATGTTTCCTTAGTCACACCCAAATATACATGTTAATATAATTACTAGAGGATAAATGTAGAAAAATATATGCGGAATAGAAGTTGAGTTTTCATTCTTTCGACTGTTTAAGTGGTGATTAAAAACTTGATACATTACTTGTCACTTGATAATTTATTTTTGTTGAAGTTGTCTTTTTCTGTTTTCATAGCCCAATGAATTTTACTAAATGTAGAGTACAAAAGAATTAATCTCAGTGCTTAAAGAAAACAAATACAAATTATATATTTTTTTAAGAACTGAGATTAATTTTTTTTTGCATTGAGATTAATTTTTTATAATTTAAGCATTGAGATTAATTTTTTTAAAATTTAAGCGTTGAAATTAATTTTTTAATTTAAGCATTGAGATTAATTTTTAATTTAAGAATTGAGATTAATTTTTTTGTACTCTACAAATTACTGAAATTCTATTGGGGCTATTAAAACAGAAAAAGACGTCTTCAACAAAAAGAAACAATCAAGAGACAACTAATATATCATGTGTTTTTTTACTCTTCACATAAACAGTGGGAAGAAGGAAACTGAACTTCTTCGACAACATACATCTGTCTTATTTATTATCTAATAATTATATCAACATATACATCAGGTTTGGCTAAGCAAACTATTGTCTACTAAATTATTGCTCTCTTTCCCTATTGTAACCAAATAATTAATTTATTGGAAAATTCTGTTCAGGAAAATATATGTAACCAATCTAAATCAGCTAAAGATTGTAGTCCAATTTTAGATAGCATTGCCAGATATAAGTCAAGTAGATATGCGTTTATTTACAAATTCTAGAGATGTAGAAGATATTCTTTAGATGTAGAAGATATTACGATAAAGAAAATTTTGTTTTCTATAAACCTATTATAGAAACTAGACTTTATGGAAGTACTGTTTGACAGAGAGCAACCTAGATCTGATGATAAACGTTTCCCAAATCGTCTTGTGTGTGTTAAGTAAATGTGGAATATTTACTGAGGAAAGGCCTTATAAAAGATACTAATTGTCCTCCTTCCACAGAAAAGGGCGGTCAAGTACCCACGATACTACTGCAAATAAATTATATATATATATATATTTTCATGAGGTAATCTAATTGAAAGTATGGCTAATTTAATTAACTAAGGATAATTTAGCTTGGAATAATCTAATTGAAAATAAATGATGCTTTGAAAAAGTTTGATTCTGTAAAAAATTTTTACATATTGTGCATTTTTTTTTTTTTTATAAACCTGAAATTTAGTATTAAGAATTATTCATCTCTGCATATATCATGTTTTTTTTACAAACAAGAGTGCGAGATACGAGTAAATGAGTAAATATTTCCCATTAATGTTTTGCATTAAGTTGAAGATTAGTGTCGTACATTCTTGTATACTGAGAGAATTAGCGGATACCATTCTAAAATTCCAAGATTCCTACGTGAAAATCTTTTGAAGACCCCACAAACGTATTTATCACAGTGAGTGAACAGGATGTTGACCTGGTATGATTTATTTGATGTTACCGAAAATGTGATATGAAACACGGGCCAAGGTGTGTGTTTCAGAACTTAAAACCCTTGAAGTGATAGAAATACTACATGAACTTTACAAAAATCCCGAAAGCAACATTGTCAAAAACACATGGGAATAAAATAACAACTGTGCAGATGAGTCCTATTAGGTAGTGGAATAAAATGCAATAGGGAATGAACACTGCATATGAGAACTTTGATTCATAATAAACAGTGATCATATTACAAATTTTGTTGACTGACTGTATTATTATTTGTAGCCACCTTGCTTGATATACCAGCTTTGATTATTGAATAATATGTTCTAGTGGATATTAAATTTGTCTGATGTTTTTGTAACATCATGTTGTACTTTTGATTCATGGATTATCTATGGATATTGAGCTTATTCTAGTGTCTATTGAACTTGGCTAATGGTTTTGTAAAACCATGTCTAACTTCTGTTTTTATGTATTGGCTGTGAATAATTAATATTGGACGTCTTCCAGTGGTAATTAAATTTTGCTAATTTTGTAATACCATGTTTAACTTCTGCCTCATGGATTGGCTATGGATATTGATCTTATCATAATGTCTATTGAACTTGCTTGATAAGCACCTTTGATTTTTGAATATTAACATATTCTAGGGGATATTAAATATGTCTGATTTTGTAACTACATGCCGTACTTTTTTATTCAGAGGTTGGCTATGGATATTGATCGTATTCTAATGTCTATTGAACTTGGCTGATGATTTTGTAACACCATATATAACTTCTGTTCTATCGATTAGCTGTGATTACTTAACATTGGACATATTCCAGTGGTTATTAAATTTTACTGGTGTTTTGTAATACCATGTCTAACTTCTGGTTTAAGGATTGGCTATGGATATTGAGCTTATTCTAATGTCTACAGAATTTGACCGAGGATTTTGTAACACTATATCTAATTTCGGTTTTATGGATGGGCTGTGAATACTTAACATTGGACATATTCCGGTGGTAATTAAATTTTGTTGATGTTTTTATAATACCAGGTCTAACTTTTGTTTCATGGATGAATATGAATATTGAACATATGGACATATTTTTGCAGCTATTGTATCTGGTTGATGTGGCTTGTAATGTATTGATAACATGCTTTTATGACTTCACGATTATTACACAATCAGTACAATCAGTATTACGCTCAAGTTTAAGGATTTATTTTACAGCGAAGTTGTATATAATTATGGTCTTTCCTTATTCATATAAGTTTAAAAAACATATTTGCATGTTGTAAATGGAAATTCATGTGTAAAATTAAGTTTTATTTTATTTAACTGTTGAATTTTCAATGAGTATTCAAAGTACGTAAAAAGTTCTTTAGTTATAAAATAAAACACACGTCACAAAATATTTTCTCATATTTTATGTGGGATCTTACTTGTCCCCTCTCACTCTCTCGCACTTGAAAAGATAAAGAGAAACAAAATTGTTTGGGCTGTCAAATTGATCGATGTTGTAAGAGTTTAGTTCAGCATGATCTTTCATTTTTGTTTTATTTGTACTATGCACAATATCAAAGAACTTTTCTTTTTTTTTACATCTCGGTTCAATTTTTTTTTTTGAGGAAAAGAAGGAGTCCTAAACTACGTTTTGTCATGCAAAATTCTGAAAATACGTCAACAGATTCTTAAAAGATTTAAAAAAAAGAATTATTTAACATAACTTGTTGAACACAATACAATGCTGGAAATGGAACAATTAGAATTAACTATGAATGAATATTCCAGGTATTATTCCATCCATACATAGTATATAATGAAATAAAAGCGACTCCTAGACGCCATGAAAGATACTGGATGCGCTATAATAACAATAATAATAGAATAATTCACACTATGGGATTCTGTGTTATATCCAAAAGTGCTTCATAAGCATGTGATTTAAAATGACTTCGGGAAAATAAATCCGACACATTGGGATCCCGCAAACTTGGAGATATGATAATGAGTCAGAACGTATAATCTACCTCCCTGATTCTGTAATAACGAGGTGGACAGGTATCCCGAGGGAAAAATATGCTTATCTGGAGTCAGATTCCGGAATTTTCAATAAATCCTTTCAATTTTTGTTTCCATAGATTAACACTAAATGTCTTTGTATCACATTAATTGAAGCTGCTTTTCTTAGCATACATGCTTTTATATAGATATTTTATATAGATAGACATGCTTTTATATTTTATATATTTTATATACATGCTTAGCATACATGCTGCTTTTTTAGCATACATGGTATATATGTTAAAGCAAAGCACTGATATTGTTCTTTAAACATAAGTTTTTTATATCAAATAATAAATACGTAGCTGTAAATATTAAAAAAAGAAAGAACTTATTTAAGTAATTCTTGTGTTGCTCTTGGTCAGTTTTAGGCTCATTAGACCGGGACCTATAGTTTAATATGGAATCTGAACCACTACGATACCACACCACATCTCTGTGCCTACAGCTGAGTTGCCCCTTTACAGTTTGAGAATGATGTGAGTGAGAAGTCTGATTGAGCTATATGACGCTCTACGGTTTTATGAGATCGGGACATACGGCTTAAAGTGAATCTACAAACATCCATGGCACAGCCGGGATTCGAACCCGAGACCTGTGGTACCACTCTCCAGAGCGCCAGCCACTTGCCATCAGGTCCCTAGAATCTAAAAACACTAACAAACAATCATTTCACCGCCAGGATTCAACCTGAAGCTCGTTGTACCAACGGCCAGAGCGCTAGCCAATTGTCCATTAGGCAATTACAGTAGGAGAAATACTTCAGTATAATTCATAATAATATTATTATATAATAAAATATTCATAATACAGTAGGAGAAAATACCTCAGCAAAATATCTGCTTGCTGTAATGGGGAAATGGAGAACTTTCAGAGGTTTGGTTCATCGCTGTAAGGTGCTTTTTTTTTTCTTTTTGCACACTTACGCTAATTAATCCGGGACATAGGGATCTACAGTTTAAAGTAGATTCCGAACCACTAAAAACATCCCTGCCACCATCAAGATTCAAATCTGAATCCTATGGTACCAAAGGCCAGAGCGCTGGATCAATTAGCCATTAGGGCGCCTAAGTAATTGGAAGCCTTTTAATACATAACGATAAAAATAATTGAAAATTATATTACGGCAATAAACTATACATTTTGAAATTGAAATAGATCCAAAACCCAAAGTTAAATATTAGTTAATAGTTAAATTACAATATCGTACTAGTAAGTTAGTTAAACGGTTAACTTACATTTTATTAACAAGTAAATAATATCTTTACATTTTTTTCTTATTAGGCAGAATATTCAAAATTAGGAAACATTCAAATCTAATTCATACAAAAACGAGCTTTAAAAGCAACGTACCAATAACAAACAAATACTCCAATTTTAATACGCCAGCGGAATTCTCAAACAGAAACTCGATTTAAAAGACCTTCCCCTACATAATAGATATCGCCACAGGATCAAATGTCCTCTATGGCCATTTAAAACACGTTTGGTAGTCAAGTGAAATTGTTTGGTTTTCCAATCCCGACTTCAAAACTGCACTGGCGCAATTAGAAGACTTATTGCGTTTGTTTAAATCCGACGTTAGCTATTCGGAACCCACGGTCGGTATTGCACATTTGTTGGAACATTTAGAGGCTGGCATTCAGCATTCCCCCTTCCCTTGTAATTACGGTAATTGCCATAGTAATTGCTCAAGGGTTTGACCGCTTGAAAGGATGTTTCGTAATTTTAAGAGGGGAAATGAGTGCGAAAGTCTAAGCGAGGTAAAGATTTAGTTTGAGATTTTATTCAGAGGCACGTTCGCTCATTTAGGGAGGGGCTTATTGGCATAATGTTTGGCGAGGTTTAATGAATGGAAAAAAAATGTGGTGTGTGTAATAGTGTTTCATTAGCATGAGAATGGAGAAGTGATTTTTCTCAATTTTTGAAACTGGATGTCACAGCGATAATCTGAAAGTTGAAGCATTAAAAATTTATAGATATAAAAGACGATTTTTAATTCAGAAGACAGCAAATCACAATATATTTGAAAGAGAGGAATCATTAATAAATATACTTGATTATGAAAAAAATCTATGATAACAGTAGAAAGGACTGATTTCCTGGTCGCTGTGTCTTTCAATTGGCAAGCGTTCTACGACGCGGAATTTTAGTACCTTGTAGAAACACGTCTTGTGATGTCCTGTACTCAGTTGTGCTGCGCCATAGTAATTGGTTTTGTTTGTCGCTTTACGGTCATTTTTTGCACACTTTAGGCTAATTAGACTGGGACCTTAAAGTGGAGTCCGAACCACTTACAAACATTCACGCCATCGCCGAGATTCGAACCTGAAACTGATTTGTACCAAAGGCCAGAGCGCTAGCCAAATAATTCGAGCGCTAGTCAAATATTCAAGTTCTTTTAATACATCACGATAAAAATATTTAAAAATTATGTTGCGCCAATAAACTATACATTTTGAAACTGAAATAGATCCAAAACCCAAGTTAAATATTAATTAATAACTAAATTGCAATATCATACTAGTAAGCCAATTAAAATAGCTTTAACTAACTTGCAGTTTATTAACAGGTAAATATCTTTAAATTCTTCTTTATTTCGTGAAATCTTCAAAAAAAAGAAAACTTTCAAATCTAATTCATTTTTGTATGAATTAGATTTGAAAATTCTATATAGAGCTTTAAAAGCAACGTACCAATAACAAACAAATACTCCAATTTTAATACGCCAGCGGAATTCTCAAACAGAAAACTCGATTTAAAAGACCTTCCTTTACATAACAGATATCGCCACAGGATCAAATGTCCTCTATGTCCATTTAAAACACGTTTGGTAGTCAAGTAAAATTGTTTGGTTTTCCAAACCGACTTCAAAACTGCACTGGAGCAATTAGAAGACTTATTGCGTTTGTTTAAATCCGACGTTAGCTATTCGGAACTCACGGTTTGGTATTGCACATTTGTTGGAACATTTAGAGGCTGGCATTCAGCATCCCCCCTTGTAATTACGGTAATTGCCATAGTAATTGCTCAAGGGTTTGACCGCTTGAAAGGATGTTTCGTAATTTTAAGAGGGAAATGAGTGCGAAGTCTAAGCGAAGTAAAGATTTAGTTTGCGATTTTTATTCAGAGGCACGTTCGCTCATTTAGGGTGGGTCTTATTGGCATAGGATGTTTGTTGATGCTTAATGAATGGAAAAAAAAAATGTGGTGTCGGTAATAGTGTTTCATTAGCATGAGAATGGGGAGGTGATTTTTCTCAATTTTTGGAACTTGATATCACAGCGATAATCTGAAAGTTGAAGTATTAAAAATTTATAGATGTAAAAGACGATTTTTAATTCATGAGACAGCAAATCACAGTATATTTGAAAGAGAGGAATCATTAATAAATATACTTAATTATGAAAAAAAAATCTATGATAACAGTAGAAAGGACTGATTTCCTGGTCGCTGTGTCTTCCAATTGGCAAGCGTTCTACGACGCGGAATTTTAGTACCTTGTAGAAACACGTCTTGTGATGTCCTGTACTGAGTTGTGCGGCGCCATAGTAATTGGTTTTGTTTGTCGCTTTACGGTCATTTTTTTTCACACTTTAGGCTAATTAGACTAGGGACTTTAAAGTGGATTCCGAACCACTAACAAACATTCACACCACCGCAAAGATTCGAACCTGAAGCTGGTGGTACCAAAGGCCAGAACGCTAGCCAAATAATTCGAGCGATAGCCAAATATTCGAGTCCTTTTAATACATCACGATAAAAATAATTAAAAATTATGCTACGCCAATAAACTATACATTTTGAAATTGAAATAGATCCAAAACCCAAGTTAATTACTAGTTAATAATTAAATTGTAATATCTTACTAGTAAGCCAGCTAAACAGCTAACTTACAGATAAAATATCTTTAAATTCTTTTCTAATTTTTCTGAGAAATCTCCAAAATGAAAATTTTATAATCTAATTCATACCAAACGAGCTTTAAAAGCAACGCACTAATAACAAACAAATAACTCCAATTTTAATACGCCAGCAGAATCCCCAAACAGAAAACTCGATTTAAAAGACCTTCCTTTACATAATAGATATCGCCACAGGATCAAATGTCCTCTATGGCCATTTAAAACACGTTTGGTAGTCAAGTGAAATTGTTTGGTTTTCCAAACCGACTTCAAAACTGCACTGGCGCAATTAGAAGACTTATTGCGTTTGTTTAAATCCGACGTTAGCTATTCGGAACCCACGGTCGGTATTGCACATTTGTTGGAACATTTAGAGGCTGGCATTCAGCATTCCCCCTCCCTTGTAATTACGGTAATTGCCATAGTAATTGCTCAAGGGTTTGACCGGTTGAAAGGATGTTTCGTAATTTTAAGAGGGAAATGAGTGCGAAAGTCTAAGCGGAGTAGAGATTTAGTTTGCGACTTTATTCAGAGGCACGTTCGCTCATTTAGGAGGGGCCTTATTGGCAAGGATGTTTGGCGAGGTTTAATGAAATGGAAAAATGTGGTGTGGGTAATAGTGTTTCATTAGCATGAGAATGGAGAAGTGATTTTCTCAATTTTTGAAACTGGACGTCACGGCGATAATCTGAAAGTTGAAGTATTAAAAATGTATAGATGTAAAAGACGATTTTTAATTCATGAGACAGGAAAGCACAGTACAGTAAGCACGTATTTGGAAGTTTGGTTTGGTTTACCGCTCTACGGTCATCTTGGGCCCACTTTAGGCTAAACAGACCGGGAACTACAGTTTAAAGTGGATTCCGAGCCACTACAAACATCCATGGCACCGCCGGGACTCGAACCTGAAACTGTGGTACCGAGCGTCAGAGCGCTAACCACTCGGCCATTCAGGCCCCATATTTGGAAGAGAGGAATCATTAATAAATATTCCTATTTATAAAAAAAATACCTATGATAACAGCAGAGAGAACTGATTTCTTGCTCGTTGTGTCTTCCGATTGATAGCGTTCTACGACGTGTTATTTTAGTATCCTACAGAAACACACCTTTTAGTGTCCTGTATTGAGATGAGCTGCGCCATAATTATTATTTGGTATTTTATACTAAATAATTTTAGTATTTTATACTAAATAATTTTAAGGACTAAACATTTAGACAGGGGACTGAAGGCCGACTGACTCAGGTGCCACAGGTTTCGGGTTCGAGTTCCGGCCGTGCCATGGATACTTGTAGTGGTTCAGAATCCACTTTAAACCTTAGGTTCCGGTCTAATATGACTGTAGATCATTGTGCGTAGGGTTGATAATTCTACCCTTAAAAAGAAAACATCTCCTGTCTCAAAATCTGTCTGTAGGTAGACGGACTTGACCCACCATAAGTCTGTTGCGGCAATGAAGAAGGCATCTAGATACGGTAATTTTTTATATTTACTTTCAGATGATTGCTTTTCTTTTAATCCTATAACATAATTAAAAACATACAAAATTTTTATCTTATATTAATGTAATATGCACTATCGATTATAATAAGACAACAGTCATTATCACCCTATACCAAATGAACAATGCTGTGTTAAATTATAATATGGCAGAAAGGTATAAAAATTGTTAATTTTGTTCTTTGAGTAGTATAAGACGCAGATATAATAATAATAATTTTAGATTCCAATTTGATTTGATATTAGATGCATGAAAGTAGCGTAATTTTTTTAAACAATCAATGCAGGGGCTTAAGTGACATGCAACAAACATAAAAAAATGGGTTATATTTTTTAATTCTTATTTCTTACTTGAGAATTACAACGCTTTTATTATATATATTGAAAAAAAAGATTCAGATGTAACGTACAAAAACACTATTCGATTGGTTCCCATCCTCTACTGGTTGGATTCGACAGTTAAATTTATTTCCTTTCTCTATTAGAGATATTTTTAAAATGTTTTCAAGATATTTCAATTGCTATTCATGACATATTGCAGTTTAACACTTTTTTTTATAGCGGTTAGGTTGGCAATCAATTTATGCTTTATTTTGGATATTTTTTTGCTCCGGTATTTTTTATACCATGATGTTCAATTAAAAGTTTGCTTTAGTGAAGATATAATGTGAATATATATATATATATATATATATCCACATATATATATATATCCACATATATATATATATCCACATATATATATATATCCACATATATATGCTTTAGTATTTTTTATACCAAGATCACAATGTGAAGGCAAAACAGATTAAATAAATGAGGAGAGGAAAGCTATGGAACAGTCGTTAGCTATCGCGATTGATTATTACTCGATTTAATTGGTGGAGATATTCTTTTTTTTATAATAGAGATCTTTCAATAACTATTTCAAGATATTATATGTCTATTAATAAATTAATGCAATTTTAGTATAATGGTAAACTAGTCAATTTATGTTTAGTATGGATGTATTTATGCTTTCAATGTCGACGTATTAATTCTTTAGTATTTTTTATACCAAGATCTTCGTTTGAAGTTAGACAGATAGACCGAATTACGAACTGAAGACTAACGGAACAGTCGGTAGGCCATTGCGATTGATATTTTTTTATAATCAATTTTTATGATTGTTTCAAGATGTTTCTAAACTGTTTCAAGGTGCTTCGACTGTTATTCACAAAATAATGTAATTTCAGTATGATAGTGAACTAGTCAATTTATGTTTCATTGTGGATATATTTATGCTTTAATTTGGATAGATTTGTGATTTAGTATTGACATATAAATGTTGTAGTATTTTTTTTACCATATCCCCATCTGAAGTCAAGACAGTAGCCATCGCGATTGATACTTACTAGATTTTACTGGTGGATTTCTTTTTTTTTTTTTTGCAAGATCTATCCAAAATTATTTCAGGTTGATTACTTAATTATTAAATATAATTTCTTTTGGGTTTTACGGATTTCCAGAACAGCATGTTCCATACCGTGTTTTTGTATATTTTGAGTAATTTTTGTTTGTTTGCTTGATCTGCCAATGCAGTTCTTGACGTTCAACTTTTGGCTATTTGTATTTGTTATAATTTTCTGTTTCATTGCTGCATCTGATGCTCACTTCCGGATCTTGAGGAATTTCTTCTCTTTTTTTTTTTAACCTTGTCTGAGAGGTTTGAATGTAAGCAATTCAGGATATTTACGAATGATGATGGCTTTGTTATACAATTTGCGTACAGCGAATACTGTAATAGCTTTGCTGTGTAAAATGGAAATGCTTTTAATAGTTCAATCTTTTTGCCTGATGGACAATTGGCTAGTGCTCTGGCCTTTGGTACCACAGGCTTCAGGTTCGAAACCTGGCGGGGGCATGGATGTTTGTGAGTGGTTCGGAATCCACATTAAACTGTACGTCTCGATCTAATTAGCCTAACTCGTGCATAAAATGACCGTTGAGCAACAAACCAAATCACACCTTGTCAATTCTTCTTTCCTTTTTGTGTTTATGTGTTGTGTTATTTATATAATATATATATATATATATATATATATTGGCTATTATTTTGGAATATTTACATAGATTTATTATGCATTTCTAAATAGTTCAACTACTCAGGTTTAATATTAAGCGCACCTGCTCAAACTGCGAGGGAACATTTGATTCCAAGGATCGGAGTAGGGGTAATTTAGTAGACTTAGCAAGGAGTCTGGAATGTTAAGCTAAGTTAAGCTTGCGAATTTAGTGAATTATCTATATATTGATGGGTCTTGTAAATTTGAATTGCGATCATCCTGTTTGTTCTGTGGAAACTGTGCGGTGAATCTTAGAGTTTGTGCAATGATAATTATTATGGTAGTTTTCCGGGCAGTGTATGCATAATAAACTTTGCAAACTGTAAGACATTAAAGCTTGTTGTATTTCATACATATTAATCTCTATATAAGATGATTTGTATCAAATAAATAAAATATAACGATTTATTTTATTATATTTAATAATATTAATAAAAGAAATCGTTATATAATAATGTTACATTTTAGCAGATCATCAATGGTTAGTTTTATATAACGTAAACTGTTAAGACTAATTAAATTAACAATAAGTTATTTTAATGTAAATCTTAAGTCATACCGGTAATTATATATATATCCGATTTAAAATTTCTTCTAATGAATTCTGTGTAATTAGATTAATTTTTTTAGATATAAATCTTAAGTCCTATTGTTAATTATTCATACAGCCCATTTAAAATTTCTTCTGACGAATTAGATATACATTATTTTTTGTTCTATTGATTTAAACCTTAGATGGAAAAATTTATCCATACAACCCATTTAAAATTCCTTCTGACAAATTCTGAGTAATTACATTTTTTTTGTTCTATTCAACGGATTTAAAACTTAGATGTAAATCCTATTGTTAATTATCCATGCATCCCATTTAAAATTCCTTCTAATGAATTCTGAGTAATTAGATTAATTTTTGTTATATTCAACGGATTTAAATTAGATTAAATCTTAAGTCCTATTGTTAATTATTCATACAGCCCATTTAAAATTTCTTCTGACGAATTCTGAGTAATTACATTATTTTTTGTTCTATTCAACAGATTTAAACCTTAGATGGAAAATTCCTATTGTTAATTATCCATACAACCCATTTAAAATTCCTTCTGACAAATTCTGAGTAATTACATTAATTTTTGTTCTATTCAAATTTAAAACTTAGATGTAAATCCTATTGTTAATTATCCATGCATCCCATTTAAAATTCCTTCTAATGAATTCTGAGTAATTAGATTAATTTTTGTTCTATACAATGGATTTTTATCAATTATAATAAAGCTGTTGGCTGTTTATTGATTGCTTAGAATGGTAAGGAAGAGAGAGAGAGAAAATTAAAAGTTGTATTTATTTAGATTTTTGCAAGAAAAGCTTTCTTGTTTTTCTAAAATAAAACCGGAATAGACACGAGGAAATCTAATTTACATTTGCGATAAAACTGTGGCTAAAACATTTATCGACCAATCGTTTTCGATCTTAATTCTTGTTATCAGTGGGGTTCAGTTTGAAAACATTTTGGGAGAATTAATCAGGAAATAAGTTATGCTATATTTTTTAATTTATAGTTATAGTTTTTCTGAATAAATTTTCTTCGCAATAGTTCTGTTTATTCCTAGATTGACTCGAAAATTCTAATGAATTTTATGTTTAAATCTGTAGGCTGAAATATGCTGTCTTTGACCTCGAGGATGACAGAGGAATGCAGACATCCAGATGTTATCTTTGGGATTATTCATTTCCATATCCCATTATCAAGATGGGCTGTACAAGCTCAAAGTGGTTTATTCCAGTCAACGCTTAAACTGTTACATATCTGCCACTGTAGTGGTAAAACAATGATGTCTGAAATCCCCAACATTGAGCATGATTGGCCGAAAAGAAAAGTTGCTTTCGGTATATAAACTTATTTATCTGTTCTTTCGACTAATGCAGTATATAAACTGAAGTGACAAAAGTCATGGGATAGCAATATGCAAATTTTCAGATGGCAGTAGCATCGCGTAGAACAGGTATAAATGCGCGCAGAGCTTTCATTTATGTTCAAGTTATTCATGTGAAGAGGTTTTGACGTGATGATGACCGCACGACGGGAATTAACAGACTTTGAACGCGGAATGTTAGTTGGAGCTAGACGCATGGGTCATGCCATTTCGGAAATCGTTAGGGAATTCAACATTCCCAGATCCACTGTGTCAAGAGTGTGCCGAGAGTGTGAAAATTCAGGCATAACATCCCACCATGGACAGCGCAGTGGTCGACCGCCTGCACTTAACGACCGAGACCGGCGACGTCTGCAAAGAGTCGTAAATTCTAACAGACAAGCAACACTGCGTCAAATAACCGCAGAAATCAATGTGGGACGTACAAGGGACTTGTCTGTTAGAACTGTGCGGAGAAATTTGGCTTTCTTGGGCTATTCCAGCAGAAGACCGACTCGAGTGCCTTTACTGACAGAACGACATCGCTTGCAGCGACTCTCGTGGGCACGTGAGCATATCGGTTGGTCCCTAGATGAATGGAAAACCGTGGCCTGGTCCGATGAGTCACGATTTCAGTTGGTAAGAGCTGATGGTAGGGTTCGAGTGCGGCGCAGACCCCACGAAGCCATGGACCCAAACTGTCAGCAAGGCACTGTTCAAGCTGGTGGTGGCTCCGTAATGGTGTGGGCTGTTTTTTCATGGAATGGAATTGGCCCTCTGGTGCGACTGGACCGAACATTGACTGGAAATGCTTATGTTCAGCTACTTGGAGATCACTTGCAGCCATTCATGGACTTCATGTACCCAAACAACGATGGGATTTTTATGGATGACAATGCGCCATGTCACCGGGCCACAACTGTTCGCGATTGGTTTGAAGAACATTCTGGACAATTCCAACGAATGATCTGGCCACCTAGATCGCCCGACATGAATCCCATCGAGCATTTATGGGACATCATCGAGAGGTCTGTTCGTGCCCAAAATCCTGCACCATCAACGCTTTCACAATTATGTACGTCTATCGAGACAGCACGGCTCAATATTCCTGCAGAAGACTTCCAACGACTTGTTGAGTCCATGCCACGACGAGTTGCTGCACTTCGCCGGGCGAAAGGAGGGTCGACACGATATTAAGAGGTATCCCATGACTTTTGTCACTTCAGTGTATATACGCATATATATAATTTTGTATATAGGTGGCCTTCGGGTTGAAATTAGAATTCGTTCCAACGTTTCCACCATTAACTCTTTACTATGAACTGAAAAGTACATTTGTGCATATCTGAGATAGATAAAATAAACCGTAGACCGAAAAGTCCTTCAGATGTGATTGTTGGGCTCAAGTGATGTAGATGAACCGTTAAATGTCACTTCTGGCAATGTTGAGCTCAAAGGATGTAGGGTGAACCGTTATATGTTATTTCTGGTAATATTTGCCCAAAATTCTTGAGGAGCAATGTCATAGTTGTTTATCAGCCTTTCGCCTTCTCAGAGGTATGATGACTAATATAGAATCTGATAAGTATCTATACTTTTAGTAGTGGATGACCACATCAATACACCTACCATTTGAAAACAACAACATTTCCATTTCAACATTTTAAAATTTTTTTTACTTATTTATTAGCTTTCTAGATATCAGTTTGCATAATTCATATGAATTTCTAATTTTCATGCATGCAAGCATTACATAATAATTTAAAATAGTAACATAAAACACAATTGTCACATCCTTTAAAATTTTTTTTAATTTTTAGTAAATAACCCTGAAGAATATGCAACAATAAAAACTAATGACGCAATAGAGTTATGATTAGAAAAGTAACAATAACTTTTATTCTTATCTGATAAAAAAAAAAAATAGTATGTTTAAAAAAAAAAAAATTCAACTGTGCTAAAGTGTCTTTGAGTGTTACGCAAAGCAACAATAATTTTACTTTTATCTAAGTGAAGTGTAAGAAGAAGTCCTTGAAGTGTAAGACTTTTTTTGAAAAATTAAATTAATTAAGAGGATTTTTCAAATGTAAATGAGAGAAAATAATTTTAATTAGTAAAGATGATCAAATTAAATCGTATTAACTTTTTATGACACAAAAAATTAAATGTATATATAATTAAATGTAATCACTTCCGACTCATAAAAAAAAAAATTTCAAAAAAATTTTTTTTTTTGCTTTAGAAACACTTTTAAAAAGTTCCTTTTTAAAACTAACATTTTGATCGCAGTTAAATATATATCCTTGTAATACGGCATTTGATTTTTTTCGTTCTGATCTTTTTTTTTATTGTTATATGACTTATATTTTTGTACCACTGATTTATTAACATTGTTTTAGAATTTTTTGAAATTACTTATTTACTTTTCAAAACTGTTTTTGTCCTTTCCATTGAGGACTCTTCTTTTCCCAAATGTTTTTTTTTTTACAGATACTTTTTAAAGAATTTTTATTTTATTTATTTTTTATATATATATATTTAGACGTTTTATCAAAAGTTTGAATAAATAAATACTTTTAAATGTCTGATTACGTAATGTAAAACAAAAAAATATAATTTTTTTTTTTTTTTATGTTTAGAAATGTTTTAACGAAATAAATTAATTTTTGTTATCACCTCGTAATAGATTCACAAAAAAAAAAAACTTTTCATATTATTAAAATGATTGAATATTTAGTTTAATTCTTCTTAAATGGCGTGATAGATTTGATAAAAGAGATTTGTTATATTTGTTTGCAATTTAGGTGCTTAAGTGTGTGTATAGGATAAAAGGTGTTATAATTAAGATTCAAGTAATGCGCCTTTGAAAAGTTATTTTGACTCCAAAGTCGGAAAGGAACAAAACACCTTATTCTTAATAAACTCTTTTGTTTTTGATAAAAAAAATAGGGTCTTCAGAAATTCGCAGTTTTTAGAATTTTAAAATTTTTTCTGCAATGTAAAAAAAAAATTTTTCACTGGATTATATTTCACTGATGAATGAAGAGTTACCGCATAGAAACAACCTGATTCAAACTTTTAAAATCCTGCCTTTAATTTTAATCTCATAATTAACCTATACAAATGTATCCACAAATTAAGAATGATGAATTATATTTCATTCGATCACACGAAATAAAAACAGCTGCCGGAAAATTTGATACACAAAATCTACTTCATCAGAAAATTTAAAATATGCGCTTTTTAATACTTTTTTTTTCTCGCAATCAAAGTTTCAAATTACTAAGTTGGCGCTCTTCGAACTCTTACACAAATTCAACAAAATCAAAAAGAAAGAGAAAAATAGCAGCAAGACGCTTAAAAAAACAGCAAGCAAACAACCATTTGACACCACTTTAAATTCTACACTTTTAGGCGGTGCACGGAACTTAACGGAATTGACGGAACATCCATCAAAAATATGTTTTTCTGGCTGCTATCAAATTTCTTAATTAAAATCGCTTCAAGAAACCCACCACCTCTCTACCCCCTACCAGTTACATTCAATCTTATCAGGGAGGAGGGGGAGAGAGAGAGAGAGAGAGAAAAGAGAGAGAGAACTACCTCATTTTAATAATATATTCCCGTATATATTAATATTTAGAAATTCAAATCCCGGAAATGCAGAGTCACTGAATTCCCTCCCCAACTCTACCCCCGGTGTATTTAGAAACGGAAAAAACAGGCGACAAGCATTTTAAGAAAACTGGAAAATCACTTACGTACCTTGGGAATCATCATCCGGGAAAATTTTTCGAGCACAGGGGATCGATTACTTAGATGAGAGGTGGATACAGAAAGGAATGGCTTGGAGGGGGTGGAGGGTGGGTCGGATAACGATTTCGTCATCAAGAAATAATCGCCTGCCTTGTAGTAATTTCGAGTACCAGCTTAATTTTCTCCAACTTGTAGAATTTCGGTGCTTTTCTTAGATCGATATGGTTTGTTAAGTATAGAGAGGAGAGTAAAGTGTGTGTGGTAGTCATTGTAGAAATTGCTGGCTGAATTGTCGAGTTTTTGTATCCACCGATATTAAGTGCTATTTTATAAACTGGTACAATTTTTTTTTAATACAGGACAATTTGTTCGCCTTATTTTTGCCATTGTTGTTCATAAGTAAGACAATTCAGCATGGTTATAGAGGAAAGAATGTCTCCCTGGAGATTTTCACTTGCAAACTTATTCTCGCTTACGTTAAAATTGCCTTTATCAATATTTACTCAGAAAAATTATCATAAAAATTGGTAAATAGTAAAGTGAATATACACTAAACAGGATGCCTTAATGAAAATTGATTTTTTGTGATATAATTCAATATTTAAAATTTTATGTGTTCAATATTCTATCAATTATTAAATTCAAGTTACGTGAGTTATTAAAATAACCCTCGTATTAGTTGAAGTTTAACAACTTGTATTAGTTGGAGTTTCACGTGCGTGCTATACCAGTTATTATTTCAACGCTTAAATACTTATGCTTTGAATATTTTATCAAAAATTAAATAAAGTAACGTGAGTGATTAAAATAACGTTATTTGTATATTAGTTTGAAGTTTCATTATTTGAGTTATTATTTCAAATGTTTAAAATCAGGCATCAAAGTGAAGATTTTTAAAAATATTTTTAACTGTTGATAAAAGACATTAAAAATATTGATTGAAAGTAACTGAAAAAAAAGAATGTTATCAATAAAAAGCCATTTATTGATATTTGTCTTTTTCTAAAATTTAATTTAAAAGAAATCTTTAATTATATAGCTGATGATTTCTTTTTATAAAACCTAGTAATAAAAAAAAATCTACAGAAAGGGTTTATCTACAGGGTTTTATATAAATGTAAAACAATTTATTACATCATTTCTAAGCTTTTATAACTTACAAAATTTAAGGAATTCCTAAAAAATATTTTTATAATTGCAGTGCTATATATTATTTCATCAATAATTATGCTAGTATCTTCTCAGATTTATTCTCAGAAATTTTGTAGACTTTTAAATTCGTCCATTTATAAAAACGATTTCTGCATCTTTTCAATTCAGTTTATTTTGAATTTACTAATCACTTGTATTTTTATACATAAAACTACTAATAAATTTATTTTTTACATCATATAACAGAATTAACTGAATAGTATCAATTTTATAAAAATTTAAATAAAATACCTTAGACATTAATTCCACAAATAAATAAGTCATATTTTTATAAAATAACATTGGTTACAAAAAAATGAAAGCTATTCATTGGAGATTTGGTTTATCGCTTTACAGTCATTTTTTTTTTTTTTTTGCACACTTTAGGTAAATTAGGCGGGAACCCAAATTTAATATGGATTCTAAACTACTAATAACCATTCAGGCCACCACCAGGATTCGAATCTTAAGCCTGTGGAACCAAAGGCCAGAGTGCTAGCCAATTGGCCATCAGACAGCTATTTATTTATTTCGATTCAAGTAAAGCCATTTGAAGCTATTTTTAGAAATATCTATAAAATTATTTATACCAAATTGTAATAACTTTAATCATTGGTAAACATTATTCATTTAATAATTTTTCTACTTTAATGAATTAATTGTAACTTATTTTAATTAGATTTAAAAAGCCATAAATTAATGAGAAATTCGAACCTTTTAGAGATAGTATTAAAAGTAAATTTTCAGGAAGTATTAAAATTTAATCCCTAGACTAAACAACATAAACTCTTATTTCTCACTATTTTAATACATTTTTTGGTTACATCTTTAAAATAAAAGTAACTAGAGAAAAGAAATCGATTGACACGTTTTATGTATTGAAAGACATATGGCATCACATCAAAATTTAAAAATAGCAATGAAAATGAATATTTTATAAAGAAGCCACGGTTCTTTATTTTGCGGGTAAAGGAATTGACGTTATTTATTTTCCGAAATCATGCATCTCAATAAGGCAAAAATCATTCACAAGTTTCGTTTGAAAATTATAATTTACATATATTTCTATTCCATAAATATACATTGTGAATTTGGCCATAAAAGCAATATGCATAATGAATTATACACAAAACCCTTTGAAAATATATTTTGAATTTTATGATACAACATTCAAACTCGTAAAATGCGACTAAGAAAACTCATATTCAACAAAATTGATATTTCTAAAAGCTTATTCGAAAAATCACAACAAATAACAAAAGAGATACGAAATATTAAATGCAGATTTTCATATACCGTTGTTAATAACATTCAGCTTACAAAGAGTTCATTGTTAAACCTCAAAGCCATTTATAAATATATATTTTAAAATTTCATTGACGTCACATGCACCCAACAAAATCATTGGCTGGTGCCTTGAAAAATAAATTTTAAATATTTCAATCTCATTAATGCAGTTCAGTTTACCTAGCCACAAAGAGATAAAAAAAATTTTTTTTACAGCTATCTCAATTTGGGAGAAAAATTACATGGCGAAACTTTAATAAAAACCACGCGTCTTTTGCTTATGAAAAATGAACAAAAAACTTAAACAATTCACCCCAAACAGTTTTTTTCATAAACCAAGTTCTCACTTTTATCCTCTCCCCTACTTCTCTTTTTTTTTTTTTTTTTTTTTTTCTTTCTTTTTTTTCTTTTTTCTTTCTTTTTCTCCATCTTTAACCCTCCCACTGTGTTTGCTTTGGCAGGTTAAGGCAGCTCTTTCAAACATACATAGTAACGAAAAAGGTTGTCCTAAACTTCTGTGTGATATCCTTTTTTATTATTATTTTTTTTTTTACATATACAACCCCTGTGTTATTTTTCTTAAATAAGCAAACGTGCAATGTTTTGCTTGAAAAGTTTTATTATGTTTTTATTATTATTATTATTATTTTTTTTCTTCTTAAGCAAGGTGGTGAGAAAACCTTAATTAAATGTACCAAAAACTGATTAGACTCGGACGGGAATAAAAATTGATTTTTTTTTTACTTCGTCTTTTTCATTTAAAAAATATTTCTTTTCTTTTTTTTTTTTTCTGGTTATGATACAGGCAAAACATACACGCCTGCAGGTTTTAGAATAGGATCAATGCTATGAAAAAAAAAAAAAAAACTGAAGCTTTTTTTTTTTTTCAGTGGAAGAAGTATTAGACTTTAATGAGGAAATGTTGTTAGCTTTTTCTTTGCTTTTATATATACAAAGGGATTAAGGAATAATAATTTGGTTCTCACGACTTGTGTCTCCAAAATATTCGTACGAGCTATCTAATTATGATTTATTCTCCGAGAAATATTTGAATAATTTTCCGGTTTGTTATTCAAAAACCTGTCTCTAGGAAGGTTGGCTTTTGTGTAAGGATAATCAAGAAAAATATTCTTTTGCATTTGATTAAATTTTTTGTTTTTCCTATTGTTCAGAAAATAAGCCTGAATGCATTCTGTGAATGTCATTGAAATGCTTAAAATATTTTATTTAAGAATGCAAGCTTTTATAATATAGTGCCTGAATTATATTTTATGATATATGACCATGCAATAAACTGAGTTTATTGCATTATAACCTAAACCATTTCATATTAATGTTTTTGCTTTTATAAGAATTTAAAATACAAACGATTTAGGAAATTTAGATAAATATAAGTTCAAAGATATGATTGCTAAATGGTGTGAAATAAATTTATTCCTTTTAATATTTCATTTTTATTTTTAACAGATTTTTAATTTGAATTGTAAACGATTTATGAAATTTAGATAAATATAAGTTCAAAGATATATGATTGCCAAATTGCATGAAATAAATTTACTTTTTAAATATTTCATTTTCATTTTTAACAAATTAAATATTTTTAACAAAATTTATTAATCTGAATTGCAAACGATTTGTGAAATATGCATACATATAGGTTCAAAGATGTATGATTTTCAAATTGTATAAAATAAATTTACTTTTTTAAAATATTTCATTTTTATTTTTAACAAATTTCTAATTTGTATTGCAAACGATTTATGAAATTTATAAGCTCAAAGATATGTGATCGCCAAATTGTATGAAATAAATTTTTCTAATTACTTCTTTAAATATCTCATTGTTATTTTTAACAAATTAAATATTTTTAACAAAAATTTTATTTGAATTGCAAATGATTTATGAAATATAGATAAATATAAGTTCAAAGATATATGATTTTCAAACTGTATGAAATAAATTTACTCCTTTAAAATATTTCATTTTGATTTTTTAACAAATTTTTAATTTGAAATGCAAACGATTTGTGAAATTCATATAAATATAAGTTCAAAGATACTTGATTTTCAAATTGTATGAAATAAATTTATTTCATTAAATATTTCATATTTATTTTTTAACGTTTTCATTACTAATTATAACTAATAACTTTTGAGCGTCTTAATTCCTTAATATATTACTGTAGAAGTCATATTATGATAAAAGAAGAGGTGCCAACTTTGTATCACAGATAAAGTACAAATACAAATGTGTTCAAAATAGCTGTACGTACCATCTAACTATGTTATATTTTCTGATAAATGTAGAAATAATTTTGAAATTTCTTGTCAGGTCGGCATTTTTGTAAAGATATTCGAGAAAATATTCTTTGAATTTGATTACATTTCATGTCTTTTATTTTTTCAAAAATGAATCTGACTATAGAAAATATTCATGAAGTACTTTATTTAAGATTATAAGCTCTGTATCTGGATTGTTATTGGAATTTCTCTAGACTGCTATTTATTGCCGTATGTGAATGTGCAATATATTGAGTATATATTCCAATTTAAAACATTTTATATCAAAGTTATTGCTTTTTTTTTTTAAATATTATAATTGTAAATGATATTTGAAATTTAGATAGATTTGCACCACGATATATTAGCGCGAGATATATTGTTGCCAGATTTGCAAAAAGTATATCCCCAGTAGAAAAGTTGAAAAGTGAAACTAATTTATTCATATTTTTTGTATTAATGTTGATAATAACCAATAAAATTTTTGAACATCTTAACTTGTAAAAAATGTCGTCGGAATGGGAATGACGGCATCTTCGAAATGAGAGAAATTACTATGTTCTAAATATTCTTTTAATTGCTAATTACTTTTAATGAAACTTTCTATTCAAAGTTAAATAATTTTTATAACATATAAAGATAAAATTAACTTTAATCATAAATAAATTGCAGCAAATCCTGTAATAGAAGAAGAATTCAGGTTGTAGTTTACTTTTGATATTGAATGAATAATTTTTATTCTTTTTATATTTTGGTCAAATAATAATTATAAAGTTTACATTTTTAAATATTTTTTATCATAAAAGATAACCATTTTGAAATAGGCTAACAATATTACAATAAAGACATAAACGCTTAAACATAAATGATTTAAACGATCAAATATTCTGATTATTCTAAAAAATTAGTTTCATGAAAAGAAAATTATATTACATCAGTAAATTTTTATTAATATAGACTTCATTTTTAATTTTACTGTAATATTGACAAAAATCGAAAACATTTCAAAATAACAATTGTTTGAAAAATCATTGATTATCATAACATACAATATTTTTTGAAACATAAAAAATTAACTTCACTTATTACAGCAGTTATTTTTAATTTTAACTCAAAAATTAAGTCAAAATTAACTTTTAATTCAAAAATTAGGAAATTTTTTAAAATTTTTCTTTTGAATGTCAGGCATTTTTGCCTGAGATTCTTCGACGCTAGAACGACAGATATGTAGCATATTCAACTTTTATCAAGGTATACCTTGGGTGTAGTTACCTACTATACTGTACAAATATTTTATCAACATAATTTTAAATGAACACTTTTCTATCTGACCCTCCTTCCTATTAAGTATCACCACAAATAAGACCATGAATTCAAAAATCACACTACCCTGTCTCCATGGCAACATAACGCTTCCTCAACTACCAAGCAGCAAGTCAATGATACTTTAACGTCTCTCCCAACAAGCCCACCAATAATTGGGCAACTAGTTGGCATAGCAACAGTCTATCCTAAATGATCCGAAAAGTTTCCTACATTGCCACAATCTTCTTTTGCCTAAATTGCCACTCCGTGGATGAAGTATCTCTAATCTTATTCCCCTCTCACCTTCATGGCTTAGGGAAGACATTCTGGAGCAGATTCTACATTGACCCTTAATATTTGGTAACAGCTAGGCTGCGGTCTCCTGAGATACAATGAGATTTTTTAAACAACGCCTTGCATCTGTTTGGTAGTAATTGGTTTAAAGAACAGAAAATCTAAATTTATTTCCTTGGATACAAACGCGGACTAAAGCTAATTGCATAATTGTTTAATGTGGAGTTGGCATAAAATTGCTTAAGGATTATGAACCTCACTATTTCTGGCCTTATAAAGATGGAAATTGTTATTGGTATGCATTTCATGTTTACAAGTCTGCTAATTTAGCTTTTAATTTAATAGAAGTGAGAAAAGTTTTCCCTTCCGGGCAATTATTGTTGGATAAATTAAATAACTTTATGCACACTTACACAACTCACTTATTTACAAGAATTATTAGTCGAAGGTTTATTGTTAAAATATAAGTCCAGCTCTTTTAATATCGTCGGCTAAGGTCTCCGTGCTTAGTTTTGATATCAAGAAATTCACTGATTTCTAGATAGTTTTTATCTTTATTTAAGCATACCTTTGTGTTTGTTGTCTTATTTAACATGATCTGGCAGCAGGCTAGGTCAAATACACAAGTCCAAGAATCTTCAAAATGTCATAAATAAGATGAGGATTAATGCTTAAGTCATTTCTGTCAAGACTCGCCCATCTCAACTGGTGCCTGAGTTACATTTGGTACATGTCGGAAAGGTGTTTTGTTCCTTATCAAAAGAGAGGTATTTTATGCGTCCACTTGTAAGCTTAATATTGGTCGTCTGATGACTCTATCAGCCTTGATGGTAAGGACACCATCTGGATCCCGCCTATTACTACTGTGCTACTAATGCAAGTTCTTTGCACAATTAATTCAGACATTTTAAAATCGCCGGAATCAGTTTTAGCGTCTCACAAAGCCAAGCGTAACTCAAACACTAATGAATATTTTGACGTCAAATTTCACACAGATGTCAAGGACAATGCCAGCTACCTAAAAAAAAAAACAAATTAAAATTCCATAGGCGCCGGGAATTTTAATTTAAAATTGGTCTTACTTTTTGGACACAGTAGTATACCAAGTTTGAGTATCTATATATCTGAAAGCATATCTGAAACTTGCCTATTAGTTAGAAAATGGTCTAAAGAAAAACCTAATTAAACAATATTCCATAATATTTTCAATAACTTATCACATAAGCCATTTTTTTTTTCTGAATTTGATGAATATGTTCAACATCTTGTAGCATTTTCGGATTGATGCTTTTCTACTCTCTTGCAAGCTAATTATAAATTTCCTTAAATGTTATTTTTGAATATCGTATATTCTAATCTTACTTCAGTCCCTCCTAGAACGCCCGATTCAGCAGTAATTCAAACATACCACGAAAGGCGTGCACGGAAGGCGTGCATCACAACTCTTTAGAATTCCAAGTAGTAATAATTCTCTTTACATTCTATATAAAACTCTTACAATTAGTGTTCTTTAATTTATTACCTTCTTCTTCTTCATTGGCGCAATAACAGGCTAAATTGGCAGATTTTGAGACAGGAGATGTTTTCTTTTTTTTACTGCGTAGGGTTGTCAACCTTACGTCCAACGCCCTACAGTATTAGACCGAACCTACGATTTAAAATGAATTCCGAATCACTACAAGCATCCACGGCACAGCCAGGATTCGAACCCGAAACTTGTGGTAATGAGCGCCAGACACTCGGCCATCAGGTCCCTAACTTATTACTTATAGATAAATAAAATGCACCTTCTTTTTTTTTTTTTTTAATTAAGTATCAATCTTTAAAGTATAGTATAAAATAGATCGTATACGCATTCTTATTAGTAGAATTACTTGCTATTTAAAAATTCTGCTTCAAACATATAATTTTAAGTTTTTTTTTTTTAAGTTAAGCATCAATCTTTAAAGTATAATATAAAAATGCACCGTATACAGTTAGTTATTTGTAGAATTACTTGCTATTTAAAAATATGCTTCAATAATGTAATTTTTAGTATCAATCTTTAAAAGTACAGTATAAAATTACTTATTACTAACGTATATTTTTTTTGTTGCGTTAAATGCTATTTAAAAAATTCTGCTTCAAATATGAAATTAATTTTTTTAAATTAAGTATCAATCTTTAAAGTATAGCGTAAACAGAAAAAATTTCGGCTTATGATCACAATTTTTCATTTTTAAACTAAATTTAATCTGTCCGAATCTATAATATACATAATTAAATTTACTGAGCAATTTGAAATATCTACGTTATTTCCATAATGAACACTGAAATTAAATAACAAAGCTTACTGTAAATTATTGTTTACATTACCCACGAGAACTCAGACAAAATTTCAAATATAATTAAAATTCTCAATTTGCAGAAATAAAAATGTTTTCCGCAATGAGTTTAATTAAGCTCTCTTTGCATGCGTTTTTGAACTTCTGAGTATTCAACTCTTTAAATAAATTAATTTTAACGTTGCAGCTCGTAGCAGACGTTGCAATATGATTTCAAATGACATACTTTCTACATGGTTCACCAAATGTCAAAGTTGTTTAGACAAAACTCTAATTAAAGAATTATGTTGAGGAATATTTTAATGGGGCTTGTCATTATTACGAAATTTAATTACAGCTCTTTTAAGATATTAAAAAAGTACATTGAGTATCTGTAATTTCAATTTATAGCTATTCATTTTTATTTTAAAAATTATTATATAAAATATTTTTTTTTACCTGTTTTTTATTCAAAAGTTATCAAAGTCTTTAAATTATTAAATATTTTTTAAAAAATATTTTAATATAGTTTTGTTTTAAAATACTATTTTAATGTAACAAAATTTTTTTTTATTATAAGGTAAATTTTTCTTGTTTAATCTAAAAAAAAAAAAAATGCATTATATTCTGTGAAATTTTTTTATATGGAACATATTTTTCGATATAGTTTACTAGAAATTATTATTAATAATTGAAATTGGAACTTAATTAATAATAGGTAAATATATTAATTTAAGTAATTTCTAATATATTAGTTAGCAAATTAAATAATTATTATGAAATTTAATTACAGCTGTTTTAAGATATAAAAAGTGCATTGAGTATCTGTAAATTTAATTTATAGTTATTCATTTTTACCTTAAAATTATTATATAGAATATTTTAACCTCTTTTTAATTCATATATTAATCAAAAAATTATCGAAGTACTTAAAAATTAAATATTTCTTTAAATATATTTTAATATAGTTTTGTTTAATATAATATTTTAATGTAATAAAAACACTTATTTTAAGGTAAATTTTCTTTAATCTAAAAAAATGCGTTATATACTGTGAAAAAAAATTTTCTGTATTTTTTATATAGTTAACTAGAAATTACTATTAATAATTAAAATTGGAATTTAATTATTGTGTAAATATATAATTTTACTTTTTGCAACGTGTTAAAATGCAACATGCTTTTACATTTCCAATCCATATTATTATAATGAATAGAAAATTAAAAAAAATATTGATTAAATCTTTCTTTGTTTTAATAAAAGTATTTTTGCATATTGATGGCTTTACCCAAAATATAAAATGCAATTCATGCATTCCGCATTTCCAGAAATTTAAACTTTCATAACTCCTTAGCTGTCATTAATGCTACTATTAGAATTTATTTTGAAGGCAGAATTATTTTCAAATATTTTTTTTTTTACAGACATCTATTGGAATTGAAGTTAATTTGTTTTATGAACAACACAAAAGTTATTTAATTGTTCCATGTAAAGTAAGAATCATTTGTTAACAATTCGAATATATTGCCACGAACGTATTGAAAATTCTAAACTGAAAAGAGATGAAAACCCCAAAATCCCCCAAAACAGCTTATTGCCAAAATTTCTAAGGTCCCCCTAACAACTTATTGTTACTTCCAAATCCTTTTCCCTTCTGAAGGGAATGTAAATTTATAACTCGCTTTACTTAAAAATCAGATTCACTCACTTCTCATTGAGTAGACAATTTCTCAGGCCATGGTCTATCTCCAATCACGATACAGTAACTCATGGTGCATATTCTAACTGTAATTGTTTCGACTTGTGAAGATCGCACAGACAATTTCTAATTCCATAAGGTGTCATTATCCATAACACTGAATATCTGCTATCAGATTTGAGTGGCAGGTTGTTCTCATTAGTACAAAACACTAATTGCATGTAATATAACTACCCACAACACTGCTTAACTGCTGTCAAATTTCAGTGATAGGTTGTTATTATGTACGTGTCAAAGGATATACACTTCTCTCCCTTGAGAACGGAATCGCACAACTCTTCTCGTGATAAAAATGTTACAATCAGGTAATTTAATTTAACATTTTAACGCTTTATTCGATATTTAACGTCTGTAAATTAAAAATGTACAAATAATAATTTGTAAGATAAAAATGTATTAATTAATATATAATTAGCATTGTTATGTACACTGATTGGTCTTCGAATTACAATATTTTTAATTAAAAATATTAATTATTTTGGTCAGTAAAGACATTAAATTAAAGATATAAATATTTAATTTTTAGATAGAAAAAATGAGTTTTATTATTTTATAAGTAACATTGTTAATACATAGTTACCAATGTCGACTTTTGCAATTTAAATTTTCATTTAATTCTGAATAAACATTTTTTCAATTTCTAATGAGCGATGGCTTTAATTTCTAACGTCGTCTTTAACGAAATTCTGGAAAAATTAAATTATTTATTATAACTAACACTTCAAACTCTAATAGAATTATGAGTAACTTTTTGCATTTCGAGCTACAAATGTCGTTCCTTTTAGCCAAACTTTAAAATTAAATTTTTAGAAAATTGTGAATAGTCAAGTATTCTTAGAGTCAATTACTTCTAAATTTACTAATTGATTTAGTTGGTTGAATTATTCTTATTTGTCAAAGTGAAAGTTCTTTAAAGTTCATATCAGAATGTAATCTACTTAAAAGCTTTTATTTTATTTAATGCTTCTTTATATTTCAACATTTCATATTGGTTTTATTCGCTATAAAATTTCACGTCATTGAAATGAAATGTAAATGTACAAATTAATACTAATGTACAAAAATATAATATTAATACACAATTAATATAATAATTATATAATGTATAATATATAGTAATATAATGTACAATTAATTTATCTACATATATTATTTCATTATGTGTAGGTAAAATAATGTCAAAGAAAATTAATTTTCGCGAGAAACTAAATATGTGAATTTTGAACTGCGTAACCGTGCTTCCTCATAAGCATTGTGGTGTTCAGGAGAAATGGTCAATAGGCCTTGAAACTCTCACTAGAGGAAGTACAGCGCAACCGGCGCTTCAGCTAAGAAACTTAAACAGCTTAGTACGCTTCTATTGAGGAACTTTTAGTTTATAGTCTCTCATCCGCAGAGGAAATATATTTAGCACAATCCTGTGTATTAGTTCGCCTATAGACTCTCACTTGGAGCGATAGTATATTCCGCGCATCCCGCGCAAACCTAAGTATCGGGTTAGAAAAGATGTAGATACTTTCAAAATGGTGAGACTTAAATTTATAAATTAAACCTCATAATTGAGAGGAGTAACCTTGCTCTCTTCTAGGCACTGCAAGAGTGGCCCCAGTGGCGTTCAGGAGAAATGGCCAGTAGGACTTGAGACTCTCACCCGAGAGAATGTACAGCTCAACCTGCATTCCCGCTGAGAAATGTTTAGTTTTGTAATCTCTCATCCAGGAAAAAATATATTTTGCAAGTGAGGGCGGGTATGTGTATTAGTTAGCCTGTAGAATCTCACCCGGAGTGGTAGTATATTCCGCGTATCCCATGCAAACCTGAGTATCGAGTTTTCGAATTAAAAGTGGAATCCTTCCCCGAATCTATAATTATCTGTCTTTAAATGTGTTGAATAGTGTATGTCTCCAATTGTATGTGTGTGGTGTTTGTGCGCGTGCCAATAAAGCTGTGAGTTCTCAAATCTGTGTCTCAAGTCTCAACCCAACACCAGCCAGTTACAATTCAGCTGCACAATCGACAACACTACAGTCTGGCGCCAACTTAGGACCCGCCCTCACTTGCCAACAACAATTGTTAATTGACAGAAAACAATCTTTTAAAAATAATTTTCTTTGTTCTAATGCAACTGGCAAACCCTTAGACAGCTTGGTCTTGCATGCCTTAAGGCAGCGCTACACAGATGTTACTCACTTTGCATTACCCAGGGGCGCGTGTAACTTGAAGATAAGCCACGGACGCGTGCTAACAATGCCCCCACAACGCTCTACGATCCCTATTAGGACCAGGACCTACGGGTTAAGTGGATTCCGAACCACTACAAACATCCATGGCACCGCCGAGACTCGAACTCGAAACCTGTGGTATCGAGCGCCAGAGCGCTAGCCACTCTGCCATTCAGGCCCCCTTTTAAAAAATAATAAAAGTGAAGATTTTCGTTTTATTAATAATTATTTATTAATTCATATCAGACGTAATTTTTTATTGACGCATGTTATTGACAATGTTGTTCATAGACACAAAAACAAATAATTTTTCTTAAACAATTAGTGGTATTTTTACTAATGTTTTTCATATTAAAAAATATATATTTAAGAAAAAGTATAAACTTTTTTTTTAACATCTGTTACAATTTTTATACTCTGTGACATTTTGAGACTACATTAAATAAGCTAAACAATATTTTCCACTTTGAAGTATTTATATAATATTATTTTATTGTATTCACTTTTAATATTTTCTGCGTTTTCTATTTTTTTAAAATTGATGTTTACATAAGTATTTATATCTTTTTAACCTTGCATACCATTTTTTATTTTATATAAAAATCTATCTTGAAAATAACTGCTTTACTATTGCAAAAATATTGATTATTGATTGCAAAAATATATCATAAAAAATAATTTGCAATAAATATTGCTTATTTTATTGCAAAAAAAAAATTGTAATAAATATTGATTATTTTATTGAAAAATTAATTTGCAATAAATAGTTTGATTACTTTTGTAGTGATAGTTATTTTTATACTAAACAGTTTTATTATATTGATTATTTTTTTAAAAAAAAATCCAGTTACTTTATCTCGCATTTTTAACTCTTGGGAAAGTTTGTTTCCAAAATGACAAAAATGCGAGAGTTAGTGCCCTATCCTGAACGACGCTGAATCTTCTACATTTCTGCTGTTTCAGTGGTGAATGACTTCAGATCAAAGTGAACATTATAAGAAATCATTATTATTATGTTAAATTTTTTTCCAACAAAACTGTAAGATTAATAATTTCATCAGATAAAAAACAATATTAAATTTAAACAAAGAAAATAATGATGGAATTAAGCATTCTAACGACATATACATCTCTTAACAAATCGTTTCCTTCGTTTAACAATAACGAAACAAAATACAGATATAATATAACGCATACACACATAAAAAAAAAGCGACGATGTCCAAAGATTAAGTATGGGACACAAAAACCAGCAAGTACTTCTATTGGAGTGAAAAATATATACACCTATATTTTCCCAAATCTCTTATCTGGAGCGACAAATTTCGTTTCAGTTGACAAATGATGTGCGAAAAGATTGCTTGGGACATGGTCTGACGTGTAAATGAACTCTCTTACGTTATTCGACTGTGACATGACGCAGGGATCCTAGCACGAAATGGTTTGGCAGAACTCCAATCCAATGAATACATAGGCAGAAATGGCCAAGTTTTTTGATTTGTCCTTTTAACAGAAAATGTTTTGAATGGGATTGTGCATTTGTAACGAGTAATATTGTTCATATTAAATTACACGGGGGGTGACATGTTGTTCTTATAAGAGAACATGTGAGTTATGAGTTATACAAGTTGTGCTAAACATATGAGTTTCCTCTTAGAAACAAGTAGTTAATGCATAATAAATGTCACGAATATTTTAAGAAATTTGTAGTTAAAAATCTTTCACTTTTAGGTAATTATTACAATAAATAATAATTATTGCGAATTAAATTTTTTTTATATCATTGAAAATTTACATCTTAATAAAATTCGGATTCTTTTCTTTTTACTTTCGTTTTTAAAAAATAGACTGCATCGTACAAAATTTCATTAATATTTAAAAAACTAAATATTTTTAAAAAATAATTATTAAATAATTATTTTGTATTTTAAAATAATTATTTTAAATACGTAGTTAATAAGTAATAACCATTTGCTTTTTTTAAATTACCATTTACTTTTTATTTATTGATTTGGCTTCTTGTCGCTGAAGAAGGAAGTCAGTGCCTTCCGGGAGTACTTTTACAGGGAACTACCTCGCATTTGCGTATCGTAGAGGAAAAAGTCGAAAAAAACTCCCCCAGCTAGTCCGACTGACGAGACAAGATGCTGAACATCCCAAACGCCATCGAGTCATATCGTTTTTGAAACAGTACCTACAAGTCGCCAGCGGATTGAACATCAGCAATAATGCTCACCAAGTGCGCACTTTGCAAATCAAAGAGTAAATAAACCTTTAAGCAAATCAAAGAGTTTAGAAAGCATTTGCAACTAAAATTAACATGCGAAATCTTATTACTTTGAAATGATAATATTACGAATGGTATTCTATTTTTCTCTGATAGTATTTCGAATGCTATTCTGTTTTTCTGTGATAGTATTACGAATGATTTTCTATTTTTTTAATGGAGAAATAATTCAAATGTAATATGTATTTAGAATAATATTTTAAACTAATTTAAACAAAAGGAAATTAATTGAGGCAGAATTAACGGATTTTCAGTAAACATTTAAAAACAACATTAAAATGAACCGAATTTAACGATGAATTTTGCAACTAAATTTACTGTTTATACTTTTTTACTGTAAAAGGGGCAATAATATTACAAATGATCTTTCCTTTTTATAATAAAGGAAATAATTCAAATCCCTTTTTAGTTTGTAATATTTTCTCTAAAATTAACTTAAAGAAAAACGAAACAAGAAAATTTTTTTAATTAACAACATTTACTGCTCATAATCTTCAATTTTAGTAGAATAACTCCAATGCTATTTATTATGGAAAATAGTAACCCTTGTACAATAAAGGAATATTTGTTCTTTTTGTAAAGTAATAAATTTTTGACTACTTTTGAGAAATCTGAGACTAATAACACCATAAATAGCACATCGTTAAAAAGCCCATTAATTTTCAAAAGTATATTTTTACACATTATTAGCAATTTTGAAGCTGACTCATTAATCATTTTAATAAGGGTAATGTAATATAGCAAATTAAAAACCGTAATTTAAAATATTTTAAAACATTAAAACTAATATATTCTAATTGTTCTTAAGAATTACTTTTGTAGACACCTCATAATATGTCATGTTAATAACCATAAAATATTATGAGGTTAAAAATTTAAAAAATTTTCTTTAATAATTGAAAATATTTGTCACTATGTGTTAAAAATTTCAGGCAACAGCATTAAATAGATTCTTGTAATTATATTAAAACAACCTGACGAATATAAATATTTTATACGTATTTCCTACTATGTTTGAAAATAAATTTATTCACATTTTTATTGCGTTTTCTTAATACTTTTTTGTCATTAATTTTGGAAAAAGTTTGAATCCTTAATTTCATGGTCTATTAAAATTACTTAATATTTTACAGTCGTATTTTTTTCTGTTTGTTACAGGGAAAATATAATAAAAAAAAAATGTTTCTAAATTTTTAAAAAATAATAAATGAGTCCCATTTATTAATAAATTTAATAAATATAACTCATCGTGTACATTTATTGTAGCAATTAGTGTGCAAATAGTTTTAAATTTTGTGGTAATTAATAATTAATTATTAATAATTTTTCATTTTTGTAATAATTCAGTCATTTTTGCGCAGTTTAAGCAGTTATCAGAAAATAAATAATAATTATTCATCAAAAGGACTTTTGTATTAAGTTTTATTATAACTTACTCGTTTGGTTACTATTTAATTTATTTTTGTGATAATCACCAATTTAGTTCACTTCTTAAAAATATAATTACTTTATTTAAATATATTTATATAATTTAAAATAATAACTCACTTTACTCTCCATATAATAGCTTTTTAATAATTTAATAATAAAATTTAAAAGTGTGTACTATAAACAATATTAACTTAATTGTTATTGTTGTTAAACGTAATTGTGATTAAATGTACTATTTTAATTTATTATTTTTAAACTTGAAAACAGCTAAACTTTTCGTATTTTTAAACTATTTTGTAAATTTAATTGAATTTAATACTAGCAAGAATTCTTTATAAAATTATGAACAATAGTTATTACTTTTCGAAGTATCTTTAGTTTAATAAATATTAATAAATGATTTGCCGTATAAAATTAATATGAAATTCTCTTATAAAATCTCAAATTTGTATATATCATTTAAAAAATATATATAACACATTTAATGTAAAATTGAATGCAGCAATTTTCTAACATGAACTTTAATAATGGAAAGGAAAATATATACGAGACACTGAATATTTAAAATCCATTGCAACTTTTATTACAAATTTATTTTAGTTGCATTTTAATGTAACTTTCAGATAAAATTTCAGAAACTACGTGTAACCTTTTTTTTAAATATTTCAAAATGTTTGTCATAAAATAAAATTTAATTGTTTATTATAAAACAATTAAATTTTATTTTAATTGTTTTTATGAATTTATATGCATATTGTTTAACATGAATTTATATGCATTCATGATATGCATCCGTTTATATGCATAATAATATGCATTTCATATATATATGGATATAAACGGATGCATATAATAACTTATAATGCATATAAATGTTAATGCATTATAAGTTATCAAAATCTATACATACTTATATACATTTTAAGTACTTATTTAATCTATGTGGGCCATTTAGTAAATTATCTTTTAAAAATAACACGCATTTAAATATATTACGAAATAAGGTCGTATCCTCTAAGTTCACTTATAAAAGATTTGCCAATTTACATTTTTAAATATTAACTTGATTTTTTAATGTTAACTCGAGTGTTTTGCAAGAAAATAATTTCTCAATTGTTTTGAAAGAAATATCTGTATATACATATATATATCTGTACATATATATAATATATGTATGTACAATTGGTAGATATAATATTGGTAGATTGGTACAATTGGTAGATATAATTGGTAGATATATACATATATATAATATTGGTATGTAAGGTTCAATTTTTTTAGATATATAAATATTCATATTTACAATATATGTATGAATATTTATACATCTAAAAAAATTGAACCTTTAAAAACTACTTAAAATTTAAAATTTAAATTTAATTTACTATATAATTTAATTAATTTTATTGTATTTCAATAAATTTAATTAATTTTAAAGTTAAATTTTTTAATTTAATTTAATTGATTTAAATTTAATTTAATTTTATTTTATTTAATTGATTAAAATTCAATTTAATTTTACTATAAAAATTTCACATTTAATTTTAACATTTAACATTATTTATAAACAATTGTTTTCCGTTGATAATAATAATTTCTAATAATAATAAACAATTTCCCATTGATAAATATTTAATAAATTATAGAATTTTAATATATTCTGAAATATATTTCAAGCAAGTTCAGTTATAAGAAGTTTAATGAAAACCAGAATGATCTTTGTTTAATTCCTTATTTAAGTAAACACATTATGTATGTTAAAAAATAAATTTCATTGTAAGATTGTGTGTTAAAATCATTTTTGAAAAAAAGTATTCTTTAAAATTATTTCTTTAAGCTCAATTATAAAACATATGCCAACTTACATTTTTTAAATATTAGCATGAGTTTTTTAATATTTAATGTTAACTGTTTAATATTAATGTTGAAAAAAAGTAGGAATTGACTTAATTTTTTTTATATTACTTGTTAATTCTTTATTTAAATAAACACATTTTAAAGGTTAAAAAATTAATTTTATTGTAAGATTGCTTGTTAAAATCATTTCTGAAAAACTTTACACTTTTAAAATGTTAAGACTTTATGTAATACATTAATTGCATTACTTTACTCTTTTAAAATATTAAGAAATATTTTTCAATTTAAAATTGAATTGATAAAAAATATTAAGAAATATTTTCAATTTAAAATTGAATTGATAAAAATATTAAAATATTTTTCAATTTAAAATTGAATTGATTAAAAAGAATATTAAGAAATATTCTTCAATTTAAAAATTGAATTGATAAAAAAATATTAAGAAATATTTTTCAATTTAAAAATTGAATTGATTAAAGAACATTAAGAAATATTCTTCAATTTAAAATTGAATTGATTAAAAAATATTAAGAAATATTTTTTCAATTTAAAAATTGAATTGATTAAAGAATATTAAGAAATATTTTTCAATTTAAATTGAATTGATTAAAAATATTAATAAATATTTTTCCATTTAAAACTGAGTTTATTATTTAACATCATTAACAAATATGTACACTATATGCAATTTAATAATTGTTGAATAAATATGGTATATGAGCGAAATCAATATTCTCCCAAACTGCTTCTGTTTGCGCGGAATCAATCTTAACTTATGTTTATTTAACGAATTTAAATCTTCAAAATCAACATTGAAGAGAACCATCCTATTTTCACTACTTTGGGATTGAATTTTCAACTTCTTGCTCTTATTTCTGGCTGTCTTCTCGAATTGCAGTTCGGAAAAATACTGCCCAAACAGAAAGCTAATCTCTTTCAAGTTATATGTTTGTTCAAATCGATTTTACCATTAACTTGTCATGCTAAGTTATTTACAAAGCCTTATAAATCCTTTTAGTAAAGCAGCGGATGCTTCTTTGATTTTGTTTTTAAAAAAATTTTGTTTATAAATGTATTTATTAGAATTAAGTATTTTAAATCATATAAGGGGCGAAACGAAGAATGTTTAAATTTAAAAATTTGGTTAATGATGATGTGCTAATTAATACAATGTTTGTGTTTAATCTTTTGTTAAGAATAAAGTTCAATAAAGTTTTAAAGTTTTTATAGTTTTAAATATTTAATGCAATATTAATAATTTACTTTCTAAATATAACATTGAATTTTTATTAAAAATTTAAAGGCATTTTGTAGAATTTTTAGGGATTTTCTCTTTCTGAATTCTCGAGCTACAATTAACAAATTCATTTTCTGCACTAACCCCTATTAAACTTAGTTCTATATTCTCATATAGCCAGTTCTATATTCTCAGCAGACACTTCTAAACTCTTATAATTTATCGCTACCTTATGGCTCTCTACTTGTTACAATGAAATATATTAATCAAACCATTTTTAGTGATATGTTTATATATTTTTAGTGCATTTTAGAATTTTTAGTGTCACTTTTAGAACAGATGTTTAAAAAAAATTTTCAGTGTATTTTAGAATATTTTTGACACTTTAAGTGCAGATGTTTAGAAATGTTCAATACATTTTAGAATTTTTAGTGCATTATTTTTTGCATTGCATTATGCCACATTAGCCCACTTTTAGTGGAGAGCATTAGAAATTTTCAGTTCCTTTTTTCGAAATTTTTAGTGTCACTTTTAGTGAAGATGTTTAGAAATTTTCAGTGCATTTTAAATTTTTAGTGTCACTTTTAGTGAAGATGTTTAGAAATGTTTTTTTAGTGCATTTTAGAATTTTTAGTGTCACTTTTAGTGCAGATCTTTAGAAATTTTTAGTGCTAATTTTAGTGCAGATGTTTAGAAATTTTTATCGCATTTTAACATTTATAGTGCCACTTTTAGTGCAGATGTTTAGTTCAAGTTTTTAGTGCATTTTTGAATTTTTAGTGCCACTTTTAGTGCAGATGTTTAGAAAATTTTATGCATTTTAGAAATTTTGCAAATGCAATTTAGAATTTTTAGTGCCACTTTTAGTGTAGATGCTTAGAAATTTTTAGTGCATTTTGAATTTTTAATGCCACTTTTAGTTTAATGCAGATGTTTAGAAATTTTCAATGCATTTCAGAATTTTTAGTGCAGATGTTTAGAACTTTTTGGAACTTTTAGGGCAGATGTTTAGAAATTTTTAGTGCATTTTAGAATTTTAAGTGCCACAGATGTTTAAGAACTTTTTAGGAATTAGTGCAGATGTTTAGAAATTTTCACAGATATGTGACGTGGCTTTTAGTTCTGTTGCCTTCTATTGCTGACGTGGCTTCTGTCTCTTCTGTTGCCTTCTTGAACAGGTCCCAAACTCTTTAAATTCCTTAAAAATGTCAATGAAACAAATTACATTTCATATATTTTCCTTTATCAACAAAATCCATCAGACTTTTGACTTCAACTCGCAACAGCTTCTGTGGTTTTACAAAAAGAATAAACAGGATTGTGAATTTATGGAATAAATAAACGAAAAAAAGTTACAAAATTCGTAGGTTTTGAGTTCGTAGCTTAGTTCAATTATGGGGAAGGTTTCGGTTTTTACGTCGCTGTGGATTTCAGATTGGGCAGGCTTCAGATTTTCGTCGGTTTGTGCTTCTGTGATTCCATCCACGCTTTTCGATTGTGTCCTCTGCTTCTTTTCTGAGAGCTCAAATTTCGTGAAAAGCTACAGATCTTCATTTTTTCTATGTTTCCGTCATGTGTTTTCCATTGTGATCCCTCTCTCCATTCATTTTGATTATCTTCTTTTAACTGATTTTCATTCCCGAGTTGATTTTCCTCCAAGAAATTTCATTGCCTAAATTACTGAAGTTATGTGTTCCATTTAAATATCTGCTCTCCCTTGTTTCAACCACTGCTTTATAGTATGAGGTTCTAAAATTTCAAAAAATGAGTAAAGTGTTCTCCTCTGGGTATATATTGTGTTTCCGAAATTAACTCAAAAGATACACAAAAGAAGTTAAACATGAGGGAATGTTTTTTATATTCTACCGATTTCGTATTTTTTCTTACAATTTCTTCAATTTCATATTTTTTTAAAAAAAAATTAAACATTGAGTGAATATTTTTATAGATTTTACCAATTTCATATTTTTGTCATATACCATACCAATTTCATATTTTTGTCATACATTCATTAGTGCATAAATTTTAAAATTTATGTATTTCATTTTATATATTTTGATATAATTTGTTTTAAATTTATATTTTTACTGCGTCTTATAAATTTTTTTATCAAACTGAAGAATTAATTAAATAAAGTAAATAAAGTTACAAATCAATGCTACTTTTACGCGCTAATAAAATGTCAAAGTAAAATAAAACATATTTACGTTAACAACAGACAAAAAAAAGTAACTAATGAAAATAATATGTTCAACGTTGAAAACTGATAACAAGATTTGAAATTATAATGATAATTATGTATTGGATTATCGAATACAACTTTCGAAAGACACTTGAGGAACAGCACCTAATATTATGAATACTCAGAAACTCAATAATAGGGACGTTGAGCTCAATTTATTAATTGATAAATATTATCACATTTGTAAAAAGTAAATATGAAATCTTCTTTTTTGTTATCTCACATATTGATGTAGATCGCAAATTGATGTAGGAAAGAAACTCATTTTGATTGTTCATTGTAATTTACACACACACACACACACACACACATACACACACACACACACACACACACACATACACACACACACACACACACACACACACACACACACACACACACACACACACACACACATATATATATATATATATGCGTGCATGTGTTATGTGTATATGCGTATGTATTAAATTATATTAGCTAAATTATAATTATTATTTAAATCAAGACAATTTTACACATAAATATTCATTATAAATGTTATGCTGTGTCGCTCATATTTGAAATTTAATTAACAAAGAACTAAATTAATAGACAAAAAAAAGTAAATTTTTATTAATTTTAATTATTTGTTTACTTGATAAGTAGTAGATTTTCGCACTTCTAAATGATTTGAAAAATTTAATCTGATCCTAAAAAATTATTTATACTTAAATTTAATTGATCGAAGTAATTTCTAAATGTAATTACAGTATATAGTAGGCATTATAAATTCATGCTGTAGAAAAAAAAAAAAAATAATGAATTTATAACATCTGTTTTGAATATTAATAATTTATTTATTAAAATTATAACTTCGATTATTGCTAAAAATGCATTGATAAAATGAACTATTCATAAAGAATAAAGATATGGGAAGCATCTGACAAACATTAGTGATTTTTTGTGAAAGAAGTGAAAATTCTTAATATATAATATTAATAAATAACAATTACCAATTTTACATACTTTCAGCATAATTTTCCACAACATTTGATATTACGTGATTAAAGTAGAATGGCGTAAAATAATCACCTAACTGGCAGATTTCAATTATGTAAAAATTATTTAAATAAATTTTAATTATTTTTAATTTTAATTAATTTATTAAAATTTTAACGTAATTTAATTAAACTATTTGGATCATTTTATGAAATCAAAATTTTTACACAATGACAATTATAAAAATTGATTTTTATTGATCAATAGAATCTGTTAAAAAAAGCTCTCCTAATTTAAAATGATGATTCCTTTTATATAAGAATAAAACAAAATTTAACAAAAATAAATTAAAAAAACATTTGATTTGGATAAAAAAAATTAGCTAATGAACAATTTTGTTTAAGACATTTTATGAATGGTTTAATTGTGTGGAATTTTATTTAAATCTTTTTAACTATTTGTAAAGGCAAGTACAAACAAAACGTAAACTATCAAATGATTTTACAAAAATAATTATGAATAAAATAATAAAATAATCATTGAATGGAAGAGATCAATATTTTTTTGAGAGAATATTTAAAATATGTTCGAAAATTACAGTACTTAATTAAAAACAGCTTTTAAGACTTATAATAATTAAGAACTTCCCATTATCAGTAAACGGATTTTTATTTTAGATTATTAATTTGTGTTCAAATATCAATCGACAAACTTCAAAATCTCTTAAGAAGATTATTTTACATCTTATAAAGTAAAGCGTACTAGATGCGAGTTCTTCAAAGGAATCATTTGCAGACTTAAAAATGGCGAATCTATCACGTCTTTCTAAAGTCAAATCCAACATGTAAATACAATTATTTAAGCATGTACGCCATAATAATAAAAGCCTATTACTTTTAAACAAGGCTCTTTTACAATTCCCATAATTATCACTTAATGAAATTAAAAATATGTGCTTTCTTCGGAAAGGAATATTCAAAAAAGAGACAGTTCAGTAATTTGAATTACTGAAATATCTCGAAACAATACTTTGTAGAATTAAATATGTTCATAGAAATACAAGTAATACTGTTGTTGAGCTTTTTTTTTTTTTTGTAAATGTCTGCAGACATCAAATGGGACAAACATCTGCCTTCTGTCTACAAAGTGGAAGAAATCGCTTCGCAGAATCCAATATGTAAGACAAGTAACAAATAACACTTTTCCCTTAAATGCTCCCAAACATCAAATTGGATCTGGATCTATTGGATCTATATGTAAAAGACATCGCTTTGTAATATGTAATATAATATAATCGCTTTGTAATGTAGTTATCGCTTTGTAATAGCAATAATAGTACAATAGTACTTATATCACTATGCATAATATGCACATTTGCTTATAGTGAAAGAAATTTCTATGTAGAATCAAATCTGAATATAACGTAACAAATAGTACTTTTCTTCTAAATGCTATTCGCAAAGTTCAAATGGTACCTCTGCCTACAGGTGAAATAAATCACTATGCATTATATCACCATGCATAATATGCACGTTTGCTTATAATGGAAGAAATTTCTAATGTATATTCAAATCTGAATAGAAAGTAACAAATAGTACTTTTCCACTAAATGCTGCTCGTAAAGATCAAGTGGAACGTCTGCCTACAGGTGAAATAAATCACTATGCATAATTAAATATGAATAAAAATTTACAAGTAACACTGCTATAACACTTCTTAATATTCGCCAAAATCAATTGAGACCTCTACTTAGAGATGGAGTTATTTTCTATGCATAATAATATATGAATAAAAAGTTTCTGAATAAAATTGCTATAGCCTGTTTCATCTAAATGCTCAAAATTTCTAATGGAACCTCTGCCTACAGGTGGAAGACATCGCTTTGTAGAATCAAATATGAATAAAAATTGAAAAACCATACTGCGATAGCAAGTTTACTCTAAATATCGTCAATATAAAAGGCAATAAATCGCTATACGTAATTAAATATTATTATAAAGTAACAAATAATACTGTTATAATATTTGTCCTCTAAATATTCGCTAATTTTCTGGCAAACTCTGGCTACAGGGGGAAGATATCGCTTTGTAGAATCATATATGAATAAAAATTAAAAAAACCATACTGCTATAGCAATTTTCCTCTAAATATCGTCAATATAAAAGACAATAAATCGCTATACGTAATTAAATATTATTATAAATAATACTGTTATAATATTTGTCCTCTAAATATTCATAATTTCTGGCAAAATCTGGCTACAGGGGGAAGATATCGAAAAAATTTAAAAACATACTGCTTGCAATTTTCCCTAAATAGAATCATATATGAATAAAAAGTCAAATAATAATGTTATAACACTTTTCTCTTTAAGTATTCGCAAACATCAAATGAGACTGCTTACAGGTGAAGACATCGCTTTGTACGAGTAGAATCAAATATGAATAAAAATTAATAAGCCATACTGCTCTAACAATTTTCCTGTAAATAATCGTCAATATCAAATGGGACCTCTACCTACAAGTGCAATAAATCGCTATGCATAATTAAAAATGAATAAAAAGTAAAATATAATACTGTTATAACACATTTTTCTCTAAGTATTCGTAAACATCAAATAGGACATTTGTCAATAGGTAGAAGACACTGTTTTTGTAGAATCAAATATGTTTAAAAAGTAACAAATAATGCTTCTACAACACTTTTGCTCTAGATATTAATGAATATCAAATGAGATCCCTATCTATAGATGCAATAAATCGCTATGCATAATTAAACGTTAATAAAAAGTAACAAAACATACTGGTGTAATATTTTTCCTTTAGTTGTTCGCAAACTTCATGTAAACTCTTCTTACAGGTGAAAAAATCGCTCTGCAGAACATACTATAAATAGAAAGTAACAAATGATACTGTTATGGCACTTTTTCTCTACCTATCCGCAAACCCCAAATGGGACTCTGCTTACAGTGAAAGACATATTTAGAATCAAATGTGAATAAAAAGTAACATATAATACTGTTATAACATTTTTTCTCTAAATATTCGTCAATATCAAATGGGACACTAATCTATAAGTGCAATAAATAGCTATGCATAATTAAATATGTAAAAAAAGCAACAAATAATATTGCTATGCAACTTTTCTCTAAATATTCGTAAACATCAAATGGGACTCCTACATACAGTTGCAATATATAGCTTTGTAGAATCAAATATGAATAAAAAGTAACAAATAATATTGCTATGACACTTTTCCTTTTATCCGCAAACAACAAATGGGACTTCTGCCTATAGATGCAATAAATTATTATACATAATTAAATAGGAATAAAAAGTAACAAACAATACTACTGCAATATTTTCCCTCTAAATATTCGAGAAGCTCAGGCGTATTCTGTCTATGGGTGGAATAAATCGCTATGCAGAATTAGATATGAATAAAAAGTAGCAATTAATATTGCTATAAGGCTTTTCTCTAAGAATCCGCAAACATCAAGTGGGACCTATCCTACAGGTGTAAGATATCGCTTAGTAAAACAACTATGAATAAAAAGCAACAAACAATACTGCTATAACATATTCTTTCTAAGTATCCGCAAACAACAAATGGGACCTCAACCTATAGGTGCAATAAATCGTTATGCATAATTAAATGTAAATAAAAAGTAACAAATAATATTGCTATAACATTTTCCCTCTACATATTCGTCAATATAGATGCAATAAATCGATAGACCCTTTCCTATAGGTGCAATAAATCGCTTTGCATAATGTAATAATAAAAATAACAAATAAAACTGCTATAATATTTTTGCTCTAGATGTTCGCTAACTTCTAGCAAACTAAATGTGGAAGATATCGTTTTGTAGAACGAAATATGAAAAAGCAACAAATAATACTGCAATAACGCTTTTCCTCTAAGTATTCGCAAACATCAAATGGAACCTCTACTTGCAGCTTCAATAAATCGCTTTATGCAGATTCCAACGTGAATAAAAAGTAGCAAATAATATTGTATAACGCTTTTCCTGTAAATATCTGCGAACGTCAAATGGGACCTCTGGCTACAGGTGGAATAAATCGCTATGCAGAATCAAATATGAATAAAAAGTAGCAAATAATACTGCTATAACACTTTTCTTTCAAGTATCCGCAAACATCAAATGGGACCTCTGACTACAGGTGGTAGATATCGCTTTGTAGATAAATATAAATAAAAAGTAACAAATAATACTGCTATAACAATTTTCCTTTAAGTATCCGCAAAGAACAAATGGAATCTCTGCCTATAGGTGGAAGACATCGCTTTGTAGTATCAACTATGATTAAAGATTAACAAATAATACTGCTATAACACTTTTACTCTAAATATTCGTCAATATCATTTGACCTACGGTTACCTACGGTTACAATAAAGCACTATGCATAATTTAATATGAATAAAAAGTAACAAATAATACTGCTATAATATTTTTCCTTTAAATATTCGCTAACTTTAGCAAACTCTGCCTAAAAGTGAAAGATATCTTTTTATATAATTAAATTTGAATAAAACATTACAAATAATACTGCTTTAAAACTTTTCCTATAAGTATTCGCTAACATCAAATGGGAATTTTTCCTACAGGTGGAAGACATCGCTTTGTAGAGTCAAATGTGATTAAAAAAATAATAAATAATACTGCTATAAAACTTGTCCTCTAAATATTCGTCAATATCAAATGGGACCCTTATCTATAAAGGCAATAAATCGCTATGCATAATTAAATATGAAAAAAAGTAACAAATAATATTGCTATAATATTTTTGCTCTAGATGTTCGTAAACATCAATTGGGACTCCTACATACAGTTGCAATAAATCGCTTTGTTGAATCAAATATGAATAAAAAGTAACAAATAATACTGCTATAATATTTTCCCTCTAAATATTCAAAATCTTCAGGAAAACTCTGTATGCAGGTGAACAAATCGCTATGCAAAATCAACAATAAAATGTAACAAATAATACTGCTATAACGCTTTTCCTTTAAATATTCGCAAACAGCAAATGGGATCTCTGCCTGCAGGTGGAAGACATCGCTTTGTAGAATCAGATATGAATAAAAAGTAACAAATAATACTGCTATAACGCTTTTCCTCTAAGTATCTACAAACGTCAAATAGGACCCCTGCCTACAGGTGGAAGAAATCAACAGGGTGGGTAAATCTTTCTTTCGGAATGAGGGGAAAGCTTCATCATCGATTAAAATGAAGAGATCAGTAGAAATAGCATTTACCTTTCTATATTCTAATAGGATCTTTCAAAGATTTAGTATAAACCAGGAGCATATAATTTAACATATAATACGTTTTATAGATGGATCACCTGGTTTGAAGCCCAAAGCAAAAAGGGAGATTCAATTCACACATCCGAGTGCTTTTAAGGGGGATGTCTTTATAATTGTTAAAGAGTATCTTCAAAAATTTGGCTTTTCTATTATGGCTTATGATTATTTTTAATTGGAGTTACATTTAAAATTAAATTTAATAATTGAAAATTATAAAAAAGTATCATATTCTTTGCAATATTTTAAACATTAAGATTTCCTTAACGCATTATATTTTTCTGAGTAATAATTTAAATATGTTTTATACTCAAGATTAACAGACGCGCTGATGTAAATTAAGTTGTGTTTATATACTTTTGTGATTAATGTTAGTTTTTGTGTTAATATTATTTACAATTTAGTTTAGCTAAAATAAATACATTATTTATGTTTGTTTAGCTTTATGTGCCAATTATATAATAGAGGTTTGTTTTAGATTAATTGCTCGTAAAATTATATATAATTGTAGATTGCGTAATTGCTAAATAGGACATTTAAATATTTAGTTTACTTTTTATTACAACAGTATGAAATAATATTTTGCTAAAAAAACATATAGTTAAAAATGACACTTCAGTTATATCGATACATGAAACAAATATTGAGAACGGTTATGTAATGATAATACATTCAAGCTTTTAAATATTTGTAATTGTAATATAAAGTATATCTATTATGTTTAAAAATAAGCACACATGATTAAAACTCGAGTTTATTTTATTTAAATATTGAAATAGGGTGAATTAAATATATATTCATTAATATTTATTCTTATTAACAATTCATTAATTGAAATGCATTAGTAATTTTATTTGTGTATAAAAGTTTATATCTGCATACCTTTATCTTCTACGTATAATGTTTTTTTAAAACAAATTTTAAAAACTAATGAAGTTCTTTTAAACGTCGTTTTTATTTGCTTTGATTTCATTTAATTTAATCGTAATTTAAAATTTAAAATAAAATTGATGCATTATTTTTAATATTATAGATCATTGTAATAAATTTAACTAGTTAACCATAAATGTGCCGAAAATATTTCGATATTGTTTTATACAATATTTTTATAAAAAACTATACTATCAAATATTTTTTTTTCATAAGAGCTTATAGTTAAAAATTTAATTTCAATTTAAAAAAATATCTTATAGTTTCACAAAATAGTAGAATTTAAATTTCAAATAGTGTCTTACGAAAAAAAAAAAAAAGTATCAATAACAATTTTAAAAATTGCAACATTTTCGAGATGTTGTCAAACATTTCATACTTGGAAAAAATTTATAAATAAAGTATTAATAACAAAAAGATTTTGTTGAATAAGTTAAATTTTAAATTATTTAAAATAAATAAAAACTTAGTATGAAAATCTATTACTCATAATATAGAAAATTTGATACACACACATATATATACACTGAAGTATCTTTCTTACCTTGAATTTATTTTTTTGTTTCATAAAAAAAAAAAACTGACATTTAAATTTTTATATATTAATTTTATTATTATTTATATTTATATATATATTTTTATTATATATTTATATTTATATATATTTTTTTTATTATATTAATTTTTAAATAAAATATATATTTAAGCACAAAAAAATCTTAATATTTTTGTTTTATAAAAAAAAAATTAATTCAAAAGTAAGAAAGATATCTTAGCGCAGTGCAAAAAGTATTTCCGTTTATAAAAGTAATATATTTTTTATATTTATAGAGAAATAAAAAAAAAAAGTGTTAAATATTAATGAATATATACCATGTGAGAAATAAATTTACTCCCTAAAAAATTCAAGAAAATATATATATATATTATAGATTCCTCCTGTTTTTGAAACGCATTCATATTCAATTATCCCTGCAACTGACAGTTACAGCTACTACGGCGAAGAAATAAAAAAAAATTGAGCCAAACTTACCCCTTTTATTAACTTTTTTGCGACCCAAAAGAAGGGAACAAAACAAGTTTTTTCGCAGCTGACCCTGGTCAGTGCCGGCCCGTCTTTCTCTCTCAGTGGCTATAACTTTTTTTTTTTTCTTCTGTATTTTTCAGATGTCCATAAAAAAATAAAATTTAAAATTCAAAACAATTAAAAAAAGAATTTCGGCCCATAGCTGAATGCTCCAACTCTCACATTTTAAACTTTTATTCGAATCTTGAGTGGGGATGAAACGGAACAATTTCACGTCGTCCCGCCATGAGCAAACGATCGTTACAGAGTGTGCGTTTCGAACGGAGGGGTGGGGGCGTGGTTCTGGAATTCCGTAACCATGACGACCCGCTGAAAAGGAATTTTCTTGGGCATCACTTTCGCTCCGGACGTTTCCCTGGACCAGCCGCCAGGGGGCGTAAGCGATAGGGGGTTGTGGAAGCACCGTGATTTTGAAGTTTTGTTGTTTTTTTTTTATTTTTACTGTTATTATCGTTTGTTGTTTTCAGTCAGTTTTCCCGAACTGAAGTGAAAAGGGGGATAGAGAGAGAAAAATAGAGAGAGGGGAAAGAGAGAAGAAGGGGATGGTGGGGAGTTTTTCAACAGCGCATCATGCATGAATTAGTGTGTGAAAGAAAATTTTTACATCTGAAACTGGAGAACTGGAAACAAAGTCATTTGAGGGGGAAGTTCTAATTAAATGAATGGGTTTGGAGAAGTTTTTAAAACGCCATTTTGGGCGGGAGGGGAGTTTTCTGTATTTCCCCCCTCCCCGGTGACACTGGTGACGTTAATTTATGCATATTTTTCCTTCCCTCCCCGCTCTGGTATATGACTGCTCCACCAGTTGCTTTAAACGACGCTGATACGATTTGGCGTCTGTTTCCGACTGTGAAATTAAATTACTTTTGGTGGAGCAAAGTGGCCCCGGGCGAACAGCAAATTAGATTGCAGCTTTTGTCTTGTAAGTGTGTTCCTCTGTTTGGGATGACATCAGAGAGTGAAGTGGTGTGTCTGGGAATGCAGAAAAAGCAGCTCGATGAATACAATGCGGGCAATTATCGTTAATAAAGGATATTTTTAACGCACAACTGTCAGTAAGTTCCAGTTAAAGGGATTGAAAATGGTACATCGATAGGGATTGTATTGGGGAAAAGTAAACAATCAGATTTGGTGTGTCTCCTGTATTAAATTTATTAATTTACTCACTTAATTGTTTATCACGAATATACTCGTTTTTATTTGTATATTTTCTGAGCACTACGAGTTAACTCGTGTGGAAATTAAATTTTAATTCTGATTAAAACGAACATTTTAGGCTACCTTATATTGTTTTAAGGCAAACATGGGTTTGGTCGTAATATCATACGTCCAGTAATAGTCACTCTATCACGATTTCATGCTGTTTTACAAACGTTTAACTTCATGTTCTTCATTATCGAAAAAAGATTGGCGAAGTCCTTTATGTTATTTATTATGACCATTTGTATCTTCTTCAAAGGCGCAACAGCCCCATGGTGGGCCAAGGCCTTCTGCTTACTGGCAGATTCCGAAACATGAGATGTTTTTCTTTTTACGGGGTCTGGTTTTCAGACTCTCTACAGTCGATCTCAATTCTCTACAATCGTATTAGACCGGGAAATACGGTTTAAAGTGGATTCGGTCCACTACAGACATCCATGGCACCACCGTGACTCGAGCCCGACACCTGCAGCACAGAGCTGTCACTCACCTGTAAGGTTCCTATTTGTATCTACTTTCCTTTATTTATTTTTTTTTCAAAATCTACAAAACAGGAGACTTTTTAGTGATATAAAGTGAAAGCGATGTATCTCGAGAGTTTTGGTGATGAATTGCAGGCTTATAATCCTTATTCTAAAGTGTAATCCGAATGTATAAATGTATGCTTGAATTTATATACTACAAATAAATAAAACATAATTATAACTTATTGATCATAATTTTAACAATGCATATTTTTGAAGTAAAAAAAAATATTCTGAAAAAAATAATTTTTAAGAGGCTAATGGATATTGACATTTTAAAAAGTATTAAATAGAAATTATTATTCCTCATTTCAAATTAAAACTAAATTAAAATACGATTTAAATATTGTGCCTTGAAAAATATTTAATTCATTGAGTATTTGTGCAATATCAAATGCATTAGTAATTTTTTTTTGTTAATTTTTACTTTAAATGGGATTATGAGAATTTCAAGTGGTGAAAAATCAAAATAAAATGCCATTGAATTCAAATGTTAAAGAATAAAAGTAGCCATTCAAAATCCTTATTTAAAAAAATTTCAATTTGTTAATTTTGTTTTTCTCATTTTATTCAAAATATTAAGTTTTGAATTTTTGCATTATCGAGAACAATTGAATACATTTTTATTTATAATTTAATGAATAAATTTCAACTAATTCAAGGTTTACTAAGAATTATAAAAAATTAATAATACTTTTTTTGTCATTTAATTTCTGTTTATAAGTAAAAATATTATAAAGCATATTTACTATTTCTTTATTACAAACAATAGTTTTCCAGGACCAATCATCAACAAGATATAAAAAATACTCATTGCACTATTGCTTATAATCTCATTTTGTAAACAAAATGTTGCATGTAAAATGCACATAGATATATTGCATGCAAATTGCAATAAATTTTTAAACAGATTTTTGATGTGTAAAAGAAATATTTCATCGATGCTTATTGTTATGGCCATTATCTCTTCTTTTCCATATAAAAATGTCTCTTGAAATTATTAACTTTCTATTATAACTATATATAATTTTTAAAGTTGTTTAAATGTTTTATTTTTTATAATGTAATATTTCTTTTTTATGTGATTAAATTATGTAAAAAATTTTACGTCATTATTTACGTGTCATAGTCCTCATTATAAATTAATAACAGCCATCATAATCCTCAATGATTAATCTATACATCCGTCTCAGCCTTCATTACATGAAAGCTACTAAAATTACATACAAATTACATTTCAAATGCAATTACATTAAATCAACGTTGTATAAATACAATTACCTGTACCTATACAGGAAATATAGTACCTGTGCAAATACAATTACATTAAATCAACGTCGGATGTTACTTTATCGAATGAGCATTTGATTACTTTCAATATCTTAAAGCACCAACTCCGTTACTTGATCATGATTAAGTATACTCTCAAATAAAATTTGAAAACAATCTACCACGTTATAAAAAAAAAAAAAATTAAAATTGCAATTAAAAAAACATGAACATTAAGGCAAAAGTACATTTATTTAATGATCAACATAACCATAATTTTTTAATGATGATTTCCAGGATTTCAATGCCTTGTTTTTATTAAAATGGTCTTATCATTTGTCCAAATGATTTCTTTTAAAAGTCTATTTTTTTCAATGACGACTTCCAGAATTCAATATCTTTTTTTTTAATAAAATGGTCTTGTCTTGAAAAGTCTAGTTTTCTGTCGACCTTTTCTGTCGAAGTTCAGAAAGATGGTTCTACAAAGATTGTAATTTTTAATCAACTTTAAAAAAGTGTGGTTGAAGCACAATTTCCCAGCCAAATTCTTCTTGAAGACTTTTTGTCTTACTTGCAGTGTGGAAAATTTGGCACTGTCATGTTGCTGCAATAATCGCTTTTATTATCTTGATATTAAACTTCAACGATTATTATTTGATGGCTACCTGACAATTCCTTTTATATTTCATAATACACCAAAAAAATTTTCTTTAGATATAGACAATGCATTTCGATACTACTGAATAGGCATTGAATTATAGCCAAGTCATTATCTTTTGCTTTTAATATTGTTGTATAAATATATGCTTTGACATATGAGAAATTAGAAGTCGAAACGATGTTATCATGTCTTATAATTATCCTTAAAAAGTGGACAAAAACTTTCTTTAAAACCTGATAGATGAAAAATTAAATTTTCTGTCAATAATCTGCTCTTTATTTTTTACACTGTATATAAAGTTCGATTTTTCATTGTCGTGCAGTTAACCAACTTAACCGCAAAAATATTTTGACTGAATAAAAATTACTTTAACAGAATAAATTATTTTTATAATAATATGAATTATTTGTAACTCTAATATGTATAATGATTCATATAATAGATATAAAGACTGAGATTTTTAGGGTTGAACAATGATGGGTGTCTATCATATATACAAAAAACAGCCCACAAACGAGAATGAAGGCAGAATATTGCCCTTCTGGAGAACTCTTATGGGTAATTGACTCTCATTTGTATGTTGGAAAATTCTCACAAAGGCCTTCTGATTATCGATCGTAGGCAATTTCCATACGTTGTTACAATCATCATCGGATCTCCTCGTTTTTGAAAACAGTCATGGCAACGGACACTACATCAGATTTTCGAACCTGAACACTCTTCAACATTAGCCACCAAGTTAAAATCGTCAAGAATTGCATGGCATCTTCAGCAAGTTCGGTAAAAAATGAGATTGGTACAATAAATTGTACAATTTTAGACAAAAGATTGAGATTGTACAAAAATTAGGTTGAATTTTAAATGAAAAGATTAAAATTTTTGAGATTGTACAAAAATTGTACAATTTTAGACAAAATGAATGAATTTTTTTATGCAAAAAAAAAAAAAGGTTGAACTTATTAAAATGTGAAATTATGAATAAAATTTTGTATGATTATATTATTATTAACTTATTTATTTTATTAGCATCGTTTTGACATGAAAGATTTATCATTTATATTATAAATAAATGTGGAATTCATTCCAATTTTAAATTAATAGAAAAATCAATTTCTGTCTAAATATTTTATTTTTCCTTTTCGTGTTTTAATTAAACATTTTCATTACAATATATGTTACTATGTATATTGGTGGAAAAAATATTGGTTTGAAAGGTTTAAGATATTGTGACAAAGTGTATTATTTGTATTCGTGTAATATTATATCTATATTCTCGTTTTTAAAGATGAAATTATATTTTATAGAAATCCTACTGGAAATATATTTTTGATTGAAATTCTGTCAAACTTATCTTTCAAAGGCAGTCTCTAAAATTCTCTTCGCAATGAAATTCTTTCGAATATTTTGTAACTTTACGAGATTTATTTATTTGTCTGAATTAAAGTATCCGTATTTAAATGACACATGTTGAAATGATTATTTTTAAAGACAAAAAAAAAATCAATTCTTGTTTTTATATTGTTTGCAAATTGTAATTGTTTTTCTTTCATATCTATTTTATATTTTTATGTTATTTAATCTTTGAACAGTCAAACAATTAGTTTAGTTGATTAAATAAATTCATTTTTTATTGATTTTGATATGTTTTATACTTTAAAAAAGTATTTGGGTTCTAAAACATCGTTTTTTTAGAGTGCCTCTCTTTCTTTCTTTCTTATGTATACATCGTTTTTTCAATTGGTTTCTTGTCATAGAATATGAATGAGTTTATACTACAATACAATAAGATTACAACAACAATGACTTCTCCTTCAGGGTTCCCCATGACTTTGTGCCGCAAGATCAATAGTTACATTAAAGTAGAACACTGTATTTGTTACATTACCTAATGTACAAAAAAGGAGTCAATTCTGTTCACAGGTTCATGAACTTGGTCTAAGTGTTGTTGTTGACCAAGTAGGATAAAAAACAAGAATCAAAAATGTAATATATCATAGTTTTATTACTACAATAACACTATACATTAATTATACATATACATGCCACTTTAACTTTGTACAATAAAGTATATTACATCATCTTAATTATATTACACTAGTCGTGCTTTAATGCAATCAAAAGATGAGTTCCAATTCATTGTTTGTTAACTACCATGTCAAAATTTATAAAATATAGATGTTTATGCATTACATTACAGAGAATATAATGCTTCATTTACATTTACTGTCAACATCTATTCAAACAACAGGAAGGAATCAAAGAGCACGGTTCTCAGCATGTATTGTAAACCAGTTCTCTATCAGAAATGTATTATATATATGTATAAATATATAATATATATATATATATATATATTATATATAAATATATATAACCATGAGCTAAAATTCAAACCGACAAAAACAAAAAATAAACTGATGATTTCAAAATTAAAAAAAAATTAAAAAAGATTAAATTCAAATTCTATCTGAATTAATGATCTTACCTCAGGTGTTTGTATCTGTGCCATATGCAAGATGCATTTTAAGTTGCTGAACTTTTAGAATTTAGTTACTATTTTATTCATTTTACTCGTCATTTGTAGTGGATAAAAGAAGTAGTCTGCTTTACGTTTATTTTCTTAAAAATCAGTAAAATTTAGTTATTAGCCCACCTGTTTAATTAGTGATAAAATTTAATTTTCTTTAATTTCAAAACCAGCTATCTATCAAATAATAGATAAGTTCAGTCCAAACTGTTTAATAAAGTAAGACCATATCCCAAATAAATTACAATACATATCGCTTGAATCACTAAGATATTTTTTTATTTAGAAATATAGACCAAATTAACTATTTTGCATTCATATCCATCTTATCCCTGTTGGATACATTAATTATGCATAGTTTTATAAGACATAACATTTTTAACCACCTAGTGCTAAATATATTCATACACCATCTGAATTATTTTTAACTCAGATATCTGTTTCTGCATATTATTCAAGATGTATTTTCAATTAGAGTTGTTGAATATCTACTCCACTTTGCATCAAGCAAGTGTTGACAGTTTGTTTTATATTTATATATTTCTTTTCAGATAAAATGTAAATTTATCAATGACATTTACAGCAAAGTAATTTAATAGAGACATTTATTTTTCCTATCAATCAATTTACCAATAAATTTAATCAAAAGCCATTAAATTACGAAAAACAATGCAAAAAATGGCGAAATTTATTTTTCTTTATAATATTAATACCATCTTTAACAATGCAATCAAAGAATGCCAAACTGTTATGTAAAACAGTGTATCCAAAAAATGGAAAAATATCGAACATCAATTTAAAATCCAAATTGACAAAAGTAAACTAGTTTCAAACTGTTAAAAAAAACAAGAACACATCCCAAACAAGTTAACATCATACCCACCATGAACCAGAATATCCAAACTCCATCCGAATTATCTTTAACTCAGACGTCTGTTCCTACATCTTATGCAAGATGCGTTTTCACTTTAGAGTTGTTGAACATCTTATCCACTTTGCATTCGCCGTACGTGAGGTGTGGGCAGTTTGGCTCGCTTAATCGATCCTCCACCAGCGAGACAGAATAATGGCATATATTAACTAACTATGTTAAGTGAGGACGCGCTTATGGATCGGATAGCCTCATGAAGACGACATTTCACTTCAAGTGATTGAATGCGGAGGTGGTTGACAAGCGCAAAGGAAATTCAATAGAAATGCTATTGGGAAATTCAATGATGGCTGTCCACTCTGTCTAATTGTATTCTGTGCCCCCATAGGAATTTGGAAATAAGTACATCTGGTTGTGATTAATCATGATAGCAATACGTAGTCAGTACTTTTATGCATTTATTATAAAATGAGAAAAATATTCGTCTTTTATAATTTTATTATTCGTTTTATATTCATTTTATTCAACTACCAAAAAATGCATTTCTAAAAATACATTAAAAATACATTACAATCTTCGAGTCATAGTTAGTCTCTCAAAGTATTTTACATAAAATTTTTAAATACAGTAAAATACGTCTAGGACATCGGCAGAGTAAAAAAAGTAATAATACCACAAGTACTTACAAGTAAATACAATACTTGCTTATATGCTGTTAGTGTTTTTTAAAAATATGGCGTAAAATAAGCTACTTGTATTTTTATGGTTATTTTTTATTATCGAAATTGTCATTTGGAAACAATTAGTCGTATAAGGTAAATAAGTAAAATAAAAATTTATTTATAAAAGCATTAAAATTTTAAAAAGTAATTAAAATTTATTATTCATTGTTATTTATTTCTATAATTAGTTTCGAAATAAGGTTGATAGAAAAAAAGAATGATCGAAATTAATTCCTCAAAACATTGTACATAAAACTGTTATGTAAAATACATTTTGGACAACAGCAGTGTAAAAAAGTAATAATACCACAAGTAATAATACCAAGTAAATACAATACTTTTATATGCTGTTAGTGCTTTCTACCATTATGCTGTTAAAATAAGCTACTTGTATTTTTATGGTTATTTTTTATTATCGAAATTGTCATTTTTAACAATTAGTTGTATACGGAAAATAAGTAAAATAAAAATTTATTTATAATCACTTTAAAATAACGCTAAAAAGTAATAAAAATTGGTCAAGGAAAATGCATTATTGATTGTTATTTATTTCTATAATTAATTTCGAAATTTGATTTTTAGAAAAAGAATTATCGAAATTAATTTCTCAAAAATATTGTACATAAAACTTTTATGTAGAATACATCTTGGACAACGGCAGCGTAAAAAAGTAATAACTAGTTTATATGCTATTAATGCTTTCTACCAATATGCTGCTAAAATATACTTGTATATTTTATGGTTGTTTTTATCGGAATTGGCATTTGAAAGCAATTAATCGTATAAAGAAAACAAGTAAAATAAAAATTTATTTATAAACACATTAAAATAATATTAAAAAGTAATAGAAATTGGTTAAAGAAAATGTATTATTAATTGTTTTTTTCTATTAATAATTTCGAAATAGTGGTTGATTAAAAGGGGCGTAAATAAATAATGTACAGACATCTTTAACAAATTATTAACAATAATTATGGTATTTTATACCTAGTATTTTCATAATTTTTTTCTGTAGTTGTTTTGAATTTATATTTGAAGTTTTTTTATTTTAACTTGCATCTTATGAATCAAATAAGATAGACATTTCTCTTATCAATCTCCATTTTCTGATGTTTGGTTACATTGATTGCAGATAAATAAAATTCTTTAAAATTATTTTTAAACTTATTTAATACGTTTCTATCATGTCTATAACCCTTTTCTTTTATGTGTTTATTAAAGGTTTAAACTTTCATGTTGAAAAAAATTTAAAATAAGCTTCTTTTCCATATTAGCCAGAAAATAAATATCAAGTTATAATAAAAAAAACGTTTTATAAAATGTTTTACATCAGTAATATAAAATAAAATTTCTTTGATCTAGAAATGCTCTTTTTAAATAAAAAAAGGATTGTTTACAAAACCATACATGGAAAAGAAGAATTTCTTATTCTATTCAATGCATAGAAACATTTTATTTATATTTTTCCTAACTGCATTGGAGGCCTAGACGATCAATTTTTTCCTATTCTGTCAAAGTCTTGCAAATCCATGCTATTTTCTTAAAATTTTTTTTGTGAATTTGAGACAATTTTTAACATTGTATAATGCACTTTTAAACTTTAAAGTATGTTTATTCGATTATTATTTCTTTTCTATAAATATTATACTAATAAGAAAAAAATATTTTTAATTACAAAAGCATGATTATAAAAATTTATAATTTTTTAAATGTATTTTTATGGAAAGTTTCGTGCTAAAAAACATTAAAAAATCTATAAAAATAAAGTTGAATGAAACGCATAAAAATAAGGTTAAACATCGTTTTAAAGAATAGTATTTAACTAAAATCGACATAACCAATGTCAGAAAGTGGGAGATTGGTTGGAACAAAATTCTATGTTATTGGTGGATAAAATGTAAATAATTATTATAATTTTTATAACTATAATAAATTATTATAATTATTATAATTTTTATAATCATTATAATTTAATAAAATTACTATAATTTGTAAAAATTCAGAACAATAAAAGAAAAAAATCGTGTGCATACTAGGTGTAAAAGTACCATAATTACTGTTGTTAATTTTTTTAAAGATATCTGTTTATTATTTACCTATTCCTTTTCTCTATCAACCATAATTAAAAATTAATTATAGAAATAACAATTAATAATACATTTTTCTTTATCGTTTTTTGTAGTCATCAGGAAAACTTTCAATTTTTTACTCCTTTCGTTATATTGGTGTGTCTATAAATAATTTTTTTCTACTTATTTATTTTCCTTTTACGACAAATTGTTTCTAAATGCCACTTCCTAAAAGGAAAAAACCATAAAAGACAAGTAGCTTATTTTAAGGCATATTGGTAGAAAATTAATTGGTTTTGTATAGCGTATAATTAGGAAATCGGAAATATTTAAGAAATTAAAAATAAAAATGTTAAATCTTGCATTTCATGTTAATCACATTAATTAAACGTTTATTTATGAAGTTATAATTCGTCAAGGTATATAAACTGGTCATATATAAAAGTAAAAATGAACAAGTTATAAAATTATAAACAAATTACAAAAATATAAACAAGTTATATACAAGAATATAAACAAGAAAGAACTATAAGAAAGAGATAAAAACTAAAAAAGAAGAAATAATAAAAAATAAAAGATAAAATATACATATCTTTTAAATCTTATTATAAATTAAAAATAAAAGAAGAAATATAAACAAGTTATATATGTCAAGAATATATATAATATAAGCAATTATATATCAAAATTATAGATGCAATCAATAGATTTATATTATCCAAAATATCTAATAGCAGCAGCTTTCACACATACTGTGTTATAATGTCCACACTCACATGGTAATATTTTATAGAAGTAAGTAATGATTGTTCTGTCAATCTTTATTTCAAACAAATTATGATTAGTTAAGACGAAAACCCTCAACTTTTATTCCTTTCGTTATTAAATAAATTTTTTATTCATTCATATGTTTTGTTAAATACTTAATCAAGTTTTTCTGTAAAAAAGTTTTAATAAGTTCGTTTTATTAATATATATGATATTTTTAAAAATATTTTTTGTTTTAATAAGTATTTCTTAAACTTAATATAATGCTAAAGTTAACGTTTAATTCTAATGCAAAGATACCCATTTCCTCAAGTCTGTCAGTAAAACTGTCTTCCTAACAAAAGCAGTCCATCGGTAAGAAAGATAACCTCAATCTTTGTTTCTTTTGTTATTAAATCCATTTTTTTTTTTCATTCATATATTTAATCAAATACTTAATGAAGTTTTTCTGTAAAAATAGTCTTAATAAATTCATTTGTCTTATTAATATATTTTATGATATTTTTCAAATATATTTTTTGTTTAATAAGTATTTCTTAAACTTTTACATCATGCTAACGCTAAAATTAGCGTTTAATTTTAGTAAAAACACCCATTTCCTCAAATACACCATCAAGTCTGTCTGTAAAACTGTCTTCTTAACACGGGCAGTCCATCGGCAAGAAAGATAACCTCAATTTTTACTCCTTTCGTTATTAAATCCATTTTATTTTTTCATTCATATATTTTATTAAATAATCAATCAAGTTTTTTTCTGTAAAAAAAGTTTTAAAAAGTTCATTTGTTTTAATATTATATTTTTATGATATTTTTTCCAAAAATATTTATCATTTTAAATTTTATATCAAGCTAACGCTAAAGTTAAGGTTTAATTCTAATATAGATACCCATTTCATCAAGTCTGTCTGTAAAACTGTCTTCCCAACACGGGCAGTCCATCGGCAAGAAAGATAGCATCTAATGCACCAACTCTGACATAGAATGAATTACTTGTGGCCTTCGTTAACATCATTTCCCCTGTGTTTCTCTGGGCTATTGGGCAGCACATGGTCAGTGAATGGGGCAAAGGTGTTCGATTAGGAAGGTGTTTCGAACGAAAAAGAACACTCCCTTTTATTTCCTTTTCCGCTTCACTCCCTTCCATTTGCACCTGCTCTTAGGTGGCTGCTGAACAAAATGAACTCCCATTTCGGTCTTGATTAACTGTTTTAGGAGCCTTTTTTCATATTATCGTTGCCCAGAATAACGGTTACTTGTCATTGGATAAAAGTTGTCATTTTGTTTGGGTCGTGTTAAGGAATGGTGAATAGATTTTTTTCTTTATTAAGTTGCTTTTTTTTTATATTTCTTCTTTTTCTATTTTTATAGGAAATGGCCTGATTAATTTTAGGAATAAAATATATTTTTGTGTTGAAAATATTTTTTTTTTTTAATGTAAACGAAAGTTTTTATTAATAAAATTACGAGAAAAGATTTGTTATATAAAATTATTGGCAGTAATCTTTACGTAGAATAGGTGTTACTTGTGAATGGTTTTCTAGAAATGTTTCTGGCAACGCAAAATGGCGAAGTTGTTTGTTGTATTATTTTATTGTAAGAAAGTATTGCTGATTTTCATTATTTTTTTTGTTTAGTATTTATTAATTTTTTTTCAGTTGGAGAAATACAGAGTTAATTTGGAATGAAACTATATATTAAAGGTAGTCCTTTTATATCACTTGTCGGGTACTAATGAAACAGTGATATATAACCTATGACTTTATATAGGTTATGAGATCTTATTTTAAAAGAAGAAGTCTCTTGTGAAATATTCCACTGTGTGTTATTATTAAATGAAAGAATTAAAAGGCTTGGGAAAAATAGAGAGGCTTCAAAAAAGCTTACATAGAATTCATAGAACATAGCAAGAACATGCATACAACATAGAAGCTTATATTATAGAAAAGCAAACATATTAATGTTTAGGGATATTTAATTAATAGTTTAAATAAAAGTTATTTGACTTATAGAAATTTCTTATATAAAATACTTGTTATTTGGAAAGTTTATCGTCATACAAAAATAATACTTGCTAAGATGAAATTATTACCATTTTTATTGAATAATATGAGGAATGGTGGCTTATAATGGATTTTATTATTTTTTTGTTGAGAACCAAAAGGAATTGACCATAAAATATATAACAGTTGGGCTGATAGGTTCATAGGCTGACACATAGATGGCGCAACTAGTATTAAAACTATATGATTTTTAGTCAGCCCTGACCTTCAAAAGACACGTATATAAATTTGACAGCTGTTGCACTATTAGTATGTGAGTTATAGCATTTTTAGTGTTCATCACGTGTAGTCCACTCGGCTGACTGTCGATTGGACTCCGGTGTGAAATGATGGAGCCATATTTCATCCATTATCACATATCGACGCAAAAATTCGGGTTTATTACGATTGAACAGCTCCAAACACTGCTTAGAATCATCAATTCGTTGTTGTTTTGGGTCGGTTGTGAGCTCGCGCAGCATCAACTTTGAACAGAGCTTTCGCATATCCAAATATTCATTCACGATATGTCCAACACGTTCCTTTGATATCTTTAAGGGTCTCACCTATCACAATAAACTTCACTTTTACGGTTATCAGAAATTATTTTGTGAACTTTTTTTGATGTTTTCATCGGTAACAGCCTCTTTGGGGCGCCCACTGCGTGCATCGTCCTCGGTGCTCCTTTCGCCTCATTTAAATTTTGCAAACCACTTTTCTACGGTTGATTTTCCTGGTGCGAAGTCCGAATAATGTTTATCAAGCCAAGCCTTGGCTTCAATAGTATTTTTTTTTTCGCCAAAAAGCAATGCTTTATTAACACACGAAATTCCTTTTTATCCATTTTTTTCAAACTAACAAAAGTTGCTTCACTAAAAATGCTATAACTCACATACTAATAGTGCAACAGCTGTCAAATTTATACACGTGTCTTTTGAAGGTTAGGGCTAACTAAAATCATATGGATTTAATACTAGTAACTCCATCTATGTATCAGCCTATGAACTTTTCAGCCCTATTGTTATATATGTTAAAAATTCATATCCAAAAAATACGAAAAAGATTTTTTTTTTTACGAAATAAATTTTTTTCTCTTTACCATCAGATTAGGCACGCATTAAAGAAACTAGAGACTTAAGTTAATTTTTTATAGAAAAAGAAGATAGAATGTTTACAGTATAAGTTTTAAATTTGTTTTTGAAACTAAAACTTTTATATAAATAAATGCTAACAGATTAAAGGTGAAAAAAAAATTACTTTTATTGGATAAAGCGAGAAAATGTGGTTTATTTTCGAATCTTAGCTTTTTTTTGTTATTTAGAGCCAAATAAATTGAGTATAAGATATTGATTATATATATATATATATATATATATATATTATATATTATATAATATATATAATATATATATATATATATATATATATATATTATATATTATATAATATATATAATATATATATATATATATATATATATATATAAATTATATATATAATTTATTATTTTATTTAACCAATTTCATTACTTATTACTCAGCGATTTTAATAATCTCAAACCTTTAACTAAGCACAAATTTATTTTCTTAATCAAATTTAGTAAAAATGGAAAAATATTTTATTTTCGGCAACTGGGCAACGCTGGTTATATGTTATTAATAATTGAAGAAGACAGACATACGAATATCACAGTAGATTAAAAATATATAAACAATTTCATTTACCTATTAACTGGATTAACCCAGTGATAAACTATAGTAAATCTGATATTTTTCTTGAATTCATCCAGTAATTAATACAGATTACTCTTAATTCCCGTTATTACATACACAAACACACTAAAAAAAAAAAAAAAAAAAACAAATCCCAATCCGGAATTGTCTGTAAAACAAGACCAAATGAATCCTAAATCACACCAAACCCACCCACCCTTAATTGCCCCAAACCCATCCCATACATTCAAGCGGGCACAATAACGTGAAGCCACCCGAAATCCATTCTCCCAGACAAGCGCATATTCTTGCCCATTAAAGCCTAAATTGTTGAACAAACATCCAGCCGACACACAATTTGTGCTCGCCCGGAGCTTGAAGCTACGAGGGCATGAAAACTTGGCAGCATCTACAAATAATTAGTTTCTGGCGTAGTGCACAGCGCTTATAAAATATCTCCTCCAGCCCCAGAGCGCCTCAACGGAGTGGAAGATTTGATATAAAGGCCGCCGACAGCCACTCACCGAAGCCCCGTTCCCATCCAGAAAGCAAAGAAGAGGGACGTCTTGTTAGCCTTAAAAGTTTTGTTCCACCGCTTGCACTTGCCTTAGTTGGACTTATAGGATTTAAAGAGCTGTGGCGCTTATATCCCCATCTCTGGTTTCTTACGGTTCTTCTGCTGTGGAGTTTTATTTAAATAATTTGTTTTTGGATGGAGATGGGGGTTCAACAGGAGTCCAGCGTGGAATAGTGGATGTGGATTATGTTTTGTCTTGATTTGTGTTGTGCTTAATATTTCTTTTTTTTTCTTCTGAGAAATGCTTTATTTTTAACAAAGCGTGATGCTGAAAATTTGCTGTAAGATTTCTCGTAAAAGTTGCTCAATACATTTGTCGAAACGATTTATCAATAAATATTTTTTTTGTATAGAGTTTTTTTTTTTTTTTTTTTTTTTTTTTTTTTTTTTGAGTTAGCGTGAAATTAAAATTTTCTATTGAAAAAAATATATATTAAGTCCAAATTAAGTTAATACTGTGTCCAAAAAAAAGTAGGACCAATTTTTTTTTTTCAAAACTATTTATTTATCCTTCCAAATTTATTTCATCGTCTTCATAGTAATCCCTTCCGGACACAATGCACTTATGCTAACTTTTTCCGATCCTCAATACATGTTGAAAAGTCATCAGCAGGGATGGTTTTCAAAGAGGGCGGCGATTCAATCGACTCAAAACGGGGTCCCCGGCGTGGTCTTTTGTGTTTAGGAAATAGCCAGAAATCGCACGGTGTGAATACGATGGTTGTGGAACGATATGAGTTTCATCTTTAGCGAAACAATCACGAAGAATCAATGCAGTGTGAGCGGGCGCATTCAGTGCTTTCGGTACCAATCGAGATTTGATGTGTTTGAGGCCCAAAATAAAATTTACCGATCTTTTGAAATTCCAATATCATCAGCAAGGTCTCTAATTGTAAATCGACGGTTTTTGAAAGCACCAAATCTTTAAATATTTGGACGTGAGCTTCGTCGGTTGAGGTGAGGGTCGACCAGAGGGCTCTTCGTCTTCAACGCATTCTCTGCTTTCTTTGAACTGTTTATACCACTTCTAAACATTTATTTCCGATATAGGAATGATCACCGAATGCCTTCTGCAACATTCTATACGTTTTCGCAAAACAAAATTTAATGCAAGTTCTTTGCTTAATTAATTCAAACATTTCAAAAATCACAGTAATCATTTTTAGTGTCTCACAAAGCCAAGCGTAACTCAAACACTAATGAATATTTTGACGTCAAATTTCACACAGATATCACAAATAGTGCCAGAAATCTAAAAAAAAAAAAAAAAAAAAAACTCAAACTCCTCAAGCCCGGGAATTTTAAGTTGAAAATTGTTCTTACCTTTTTAGACACAGTAGTATTTTGGAAATGTGTAAAATTTATTAACACACGTATTTATGAATGTATAGAAATTATATAAAATTTTTCTCAAAATAAATTATTTAAATATACAACTAACTTCCTTGGCCCAACAGCCCCAGGGCATGGCAAGGCCATTTGTCTGTTGGCAGATTTCGAGACAGGAAATGGTTTCTTCTGTCAGGGTAGGGTTCTCAGCTCCTAAACTTGATGCTCTACAGTCGCATTAGATCAGGACATACGATTTAAAGGGGTTTCCGAAAACCATTACAAACATCCAGGGCACTTCCGAGTCGAATCTAAGGCCTGTTAAACCGACAGCCAGATCGCTAGTCACTCGGCCATCAGGTCCATTATTTAAACGCCTTTGTTTTGAAATATTAATAATTGATTACTATTTTTATAAAAATTATTAACAACTGTCATTAGTCAATTATTTCAAATAGATCCTGAATAAATCGTTATATTATCGGCCGATTATTTTAGTAATAAAATTCGTAATAAATTAAGTATTTCTATTAAAAATATTGTAAACAAAATAAATTATCGTAAAGAATTAAATTAAATTATTGTTATATATCTTTATAAATGTATACTCCTTATTTCCATCCTCAAGCACTAATTAATGTGTCTTGGCAACGTTGGCAGTATATTCAGCGCCATTTTTAAAAAAGACTTTGCCAATCTGAATGGCGAAATTCAATTGTTGGTTGGAATCAAACAAAGACTTTTCTTGATATTCTAATGGTTCTTTGTGTTCTATATAAAGACTTTGGCAACTATATCCATTTGAGAAACTATTGTACAATTCCTTTCATGCAGCGAACTTAGTGGTTTTATCTCTGTGATTCTAATCCTTTGATTGTATTAATAATTTGATCTATATACAGTGTCAGATTTAGGCTTAGGCCAATGAGGTCCGCGCAGAGGGCGGAAAATATTTACGGTGCCAAAATTTTCGAGGAGGCAAAAATTTGAAATCGATTTTGCTTTTGCATCAACTGTAAGACCGAATTTTTTTTAATATATAATAACAATATATATATATTATATATATATATATATATATATATATATATATTCTAATTCATGCCTAAATTCAATACCTGCATTTAATTCGAATCCATTATTCTTCTTATTATTATATATATAAGGACGTCAAATTAACTTAGGTCTAAGGTGCCATCAAACCTAAATCCATCATTGTCTATATATCTTTTACTGTCTGTTTTGCTTATGTTTCGTTTATTTATTGAAGTTTTAGCAACATTTATTTTGCTCGAAAATAGTTCCTGCTTCTTTGCTCGAAAATTCATACTTAAAAGAATCAAACGAATAGAGGATATTTTGGTATAAAAATGCTTGTGAAGTACAGAAATATTTAATATTTTTTTTTTCTTATTTGTGACTTAAATTTCAGAATAATATTTTATGATTTTTTTCATTGTATTTTACTTGACCAATATATTAAAGCTATATAATATCGATTACAAATTTTAATAAATCAATATTAAAAAAATAATTTAAATTAATAAAATTATAAATCATTAATTATTTTACAAATCTTATAAAGCAATCTTTACAAATCTTATTATAAAAATCATCTAATATTATTTTCCCATATAAGTCCTTTTTAAATAATTTTTTTATTTAAATATAAAATGATTTATTTTAATAATAAAAGTAAGTCACAAAATCATTTCATTTTGAATAGAAATTTGTTCAATTTTTTTTTTTCTTCTTGATAAAACAAAAGAATTAAAAATAATAATACTTTAAATTAAAGTATAAAAATTATTTACCACGAATGAGAAATACCAAAAAAGAATATTTGCTTTTTTTATATTTTAGAAAAAAATAAAATATATTGACAATTTTATTTTCAATTCCAGAGAAGTCAGTTCGACGTTTTTGATTTTCTTTATTTCAGAACATTTGAAATTAATAATGCTTTTTTCCAAACAAAAATTAATTGCAACCGCAAGAGAGAAAAACAACCTTATTTTTCAAAATACTTATTATTAATAATAATTATTTCTTTCATGTATCAGATACATAAATTTATATTCACTCAAGAAAGTAACATTAAATACATTATTTTTTTTTTTCAAAAATAGGAAATAAGGAAAATAGTCTAAAAAGCAAACAGTATGATTCTTAACAATCATTTACTTTGAAAACTTAATCTAGAAAAATGCAAAGAATGAATTCATCGAAATCTGTATTTTAAAGAGAGTCAACAATCCATGTTAATAGAAAGTAGATAAAAAAAATGAATAAACTCTACTGAAAGAAAAATTCTTTTCATTAAATTTTGTTTTAAAAGGCTTTGTAATAAACTAGAATGGATTCATCTTCCTTCCTCTTTAAAAGGAAAGTTATGCGAAAAATTTATTTTTTTTCCTAAAAGGATATCCATAAAGAAATAAAACATTTAAGTAGTTTGGCTTGATAAATTATGTTTTCCAAGAAATATATAAAGTACAACTTTTTATAATAAGAAACGCTGCTTTGAGTTTATGAAATTGAAAATCAATCTTTTAAATATTTTAGTTCATAAAATTAATTTAATTTTGTTTTCATTATGCACTGTTTTAACTATTAAAAACATTTTTAATTTTTAAAACTATTTTCCTAAACATTCCAGTGATTCTATAAATTTATGATGTTTCTAAGAATCTATTCAATTTTCTAAATATTCAGTAACTACATTAATTTGTTTTATCACCTTTATTTCTATAACCTTTGTTTTTTACTATACTTTGAAATAGACAATCTTTGGTATTTGAATTGTTTATACATCATTTAACCTTTTAAATAAACCCTACTTAAAAATAATATATATATATATTATATAGTCTATATATATATATATATATATATATATACTCATGTCCATAAATTAAGGATAATTCAGAATCAGACAGAAATTGAACTCTAAAATAAAAAATTTCACCTGTAGAATTATCACACATATCTTGAAGAAGAATATGCAAATTACAGGAAACCACCAGATGGCGCGGATAGTACGTCACAATGACGAGAGTGTAAGAAGAGAGGGGTATATAAGGAATGGTGGCAAAGAAATAAATTTGTTCACAAGCGCTTTAAAAGCCTTTCAGTGCAATAACCGCATAGTTATGGCACAAAGGAAGCATTTGGATGATTTTTACGTTGTAGAATTATCGGACGACTGGAATGAGGACGTACCCAGCTGGAAGTATCCGAGAAACTCGAATCGCCCAGAGTGTCATCTCCAGGCTTTGGCAACGATTCCAAGATGATGGTAATGTGAGTAGATGTTGCAGCACAGGTCGCCCTCGAGTTACAACGCCGAATGAGGACCGGTATTTAGCAGTTACTGCCAAAAGAAAACATACGGAGCACAGCATCAGACCTATCTCGTCAGCTCTCTTCAGCTACCGGTACGACAGTTTCAAGGCAGACCGTGTACAGACGCTGGGGCATATTGGTCTATATGCTCGTAGGCTTGTCAGATGTGTTCCACTTACCGCAACTCACTGTCGCCTGCGATTAACCTGGAGTAGAGAGCATGTATTGTGGACAATAGCAACAGTGGTTTGGTGATGTTTTCCCGAAGAGTCCAGGTTTAGTTTGCAGTCTGATTCTCGCCGGACTATCATATGGAGATGCCAGGTACCCGTTACCTCCAAGAGAATACACATTGAACGACACCGTTACGGTGGTGCAGGATGGCTCGTTTGGGGAGGAATTATTCCTGGTTCCAGAACTGACCTGCATGTTCAGAGAGTAACGATGACAGGCCACATCTATCGGGATGTCATTCTGGAACAGCATACGTTTGTTTCGGGGCGCTATGGGGTGCTGAATTTCTGTTTATGGATGACAACGCCCGTCCTCACCGTGCAAACATTGTAGACGAATGACTTCAATTGGAGAATATCACCCGTATGGATTGGCCAGCATACTCACCGGACTTGAATCCAATAGAGCATGTGTGGGATATGCTTGGCCGACGAATTGCAGCCCGTCAACCCCCTCCCACCTGTCAACCCGGAACTTTCGGAGGGCATTGCTTGATGAGTGGTGTAA